>JAVFBW010003679.1:0-19310 GCA_034783835.1 Mopalia ciliata
AAGAATGAAGATGGTGCCTTGTTGGTCAAAATTCTTCGTATTAAGAGGTATAATTACTGTTTGTCCCCTTCTAAGTTTTGGCACGGCAGATATTGTGTTACATTTTCCACAGCAGTCATACCATACACATTCTCGGTATTCATGGCTTTTAATGGTACACGGTCGGGGTCTACCATCTTCCCGAGGCAAGGCGGAAACGAAGATCATCGTCGCATTAAGTCTCTCTTTCTTAATGTGGAAGTCTCATCTTACACATTTTTACCCTTTCAGTTGGAAGATGGGGTATACCATCCCAGTGACATGGTGTCAGCAGCGTTGTCAAAACCACCTTTCCCATGTGTTATGCCATGTTATAGCGTGTTGTGGAACGAGCGAATGAACAAGATGCCGCCATCTGATACCATGAGTGCCGATTGGCGACGGATAAGAGGAAAAACGCAATTGTGAATGTATAAACTAAAAAACCCACCTCTACCATATAGCTAACGTCGTGTATGTATAGAATGGGACGAGTTTTTGGCTGCTTCGGACAATTACCGGGCCACGAAGGAAAGGATTCCGTCCGTGACAAGTGGGTGACGGGATTTGACACCATTCCTGGATCAATTCGAGTTTTTCTGGACGATGTTGTCTATACTCGTTATTTTATCATAAACGTGAGAAAATAAAATTGACAAGTTAAGACGTTAATTTCTTCAATTTAAATGTCATGTTGTTATTAATTGTAGAACCACAGTGCAACAAAGGTCTAAATCTCAACCTCACAGAAACGTTATACTTGATTGCATCATACGAGATTTATTCACGTGTCATAACTGACAAAGGATCATTATTTATTAAAAAGTTCTCGTTAAAAGCACAATTCTATACAATAATTTTATCCATTTGCAAGCCAGTTGCCAATACAAAATATCCCCATGCATGATGTAAAATAAGGTTGAATGCATTATTTGATTATTCAGTGCTCTAATCTTAAGAAGAAATGTAAAGAGTCACATTTAAATAAACCGCACACGCACGCATTTTGTTATGAAATGTGAAGTATTGATTTTTTGACAGTAAGAACTGAGTTTAGGTAAGATGGTGGTATACAACGGCATGTTAACGACAACACGATTGTTCTTACTGGGATTATAAGCCAGTTGGAAATAGAAAAAAATAAGACTATTTTCATCATGATACTGAATCCAAATCTTATTGTTCAAAGTAGCTTGAAATCATTGTCCTTGTTATCTCACTTAAAGGGTTTCCTGTTTTCATCTATGATAGTTATTCCGAACAATCACAACACGATTCAACTTCCACTGGAAACGAAGGAATAACTATGAAACTGTTTCATGTAACTGAAGATATTGTCAGTTTATGAAATGGCTGGTTGTGGGGCCAGGTACTGCTGTTTTGAGTTTCCATATTGTATGTAATATGTACATAACATGTGACCAGCTGATTTGTGGTTTAATATTTATAACAAACATCATATCAATATTCCGGCGACCATCACCATGGCAACTCCTACTATGACTACTCAACATTTATAAAAAAAAATTCTCACTTAATTTTACAAACGCAAATATTTAAATGTTTCGAAATTAAACGGTTTGAGTTTGATTCGATTTCACCCACACAATCTGTTCACGTGGCTTTTCGCTGAACGGGACAGTTGCCAGGTAGCAAAGAGACGTAATCCTCTCAACCAAGCACGCCAGCTCTGGCAGGGAGACCATTAAACAATTCCCCTAACCCCAACCTTCTTGAGCTTCAGGGCAAACTTGTAGTAGCATTGTTCACGGAAACTGTCATTGATTATATGTCCGCATATCGACATGGACACTTAAAGCTTTTAACGTTACATCATTTTGTATAAAAATACGAAGGATGAGTTTTCATTGTGAAGAACAAGACAACGGAACTACATCCTTGCCTCAATCCAGGACTAATGTAAATAAAGCACTGATTAGACAGTTCCTCTCTGGCTCTTTTGTTTCATATTCCCAGAATACTCCAGCCAGCCCCAGTGAAACTGCATTAATGTTATTTGAAAAACGTTTACCAATAGAATATTTTGCAAAAACATATTGATCCCATGATGTATGCTGTTTACCCGAAACCCATCTAAGTGTATTTCTTGTCAGAACTACATGTACAGATACCAGTCACTTCTATAACTACGAGTAACAAGTATCAGGTCCAGGTGAACATCTTATAACACCACACTAAATAAATTCAGTCGCTGCTACCAATCTACTGCTTGTATAATGCATCAAAATCGGATTCTTAGCTTACATTTGCTCAGAATGACAATATATTTAATACCTTGTGTGAAGCGCATCGTTTTTTACCTCCTCGTTATTTTGGTTGTCTCAGCAAATACTTTATAGCTTTTTGTCGCTTTATTTTATTTATTCCGAACCCGAAATTGAATGGGTTTGGTGTTGGTGACAAATAGCTTCAATCATACCTCCCTCCCCCACCCTCGCTCAGCCCTCATTTTTAAATGGGGTACAACGGCTTTATTCTTCCTCTCAAATATTCTTACCTAAATTTACTTGTTTTCTCAATTTATAAACAAACTTTCGCAAACATAATAGCGTTTATGTATTACAGGCAATGTTTTCGAAGAATTTAAAAATATTTATTCAAAGTGTATCATAGAGAATTTGCCTCATTGTTTAAGTTTAAAATACCCAGTACTTGATTTTATTTTGCTTCGCTCAGTTTTGTTCCACAGCAAGTGGGTTTTTTATTTTTTAGAGTACGTAATTTGTTGAAACCGATTTTATGTTTGTACAGTATTTATACCATAAAAGGGCGACATACCCTCATAAATATTCCTGATGTGTATCAATTGGGAGACATAATTCTTTCTGATATCGGACCAATCCTAACGATGTGTGTAATCACGATGTATATAGGGAATTGTCTGTAGCGGAAATGGTACGTCATCATTGGAAAGGTTACATAGCTTACCAATTTACCACGGTTCCAATACTGGCGCATTTATTTGTAGCAGACAAATTTTGACACATTTTTATGTATAAATCTCAGTCAAATTATTCTTACAATGTTATATGTTAGACTAGCGGATTCTCGAGAGAACCAAGTTAGGTTTTTATGATCCACAGAGGTAAACATATAAATTGATGGAATAACAGCTTTTACAAAATGAGAACACTTTATTATTCAAGTTGCCTTTTTTCTTAATAAACGACCCCTTTATGCTCTGTTATTTGCATTGTGTTAGTGCTGTGGACAAATAAACGAAAATGCCAATGGAAAAAATGATAACCAAATTGTATACCACACATTTGACTTTTAAGTTTGAACTGGGAAGATCCACCCACAGAAATGTCCATAGCAATAAAATACATTTTCTTCTTCTTGTCAGATAAGAAATTTAGTCAACATTTCAAACAAAGCAGACATTGTTTTCGGCGGACAAGACAGCCTGACAGAAGATTTTACAAATCCTCAACACAAAGAACGATATCTGGAACTAAATGTAGGAGTAAATGCCAATATGTTATTTTTCTGTTCAGTTCTATTACATAACCTAACCACCTACACGTCATTTATTTGGATTTATAACACAAGAATGTCCACAAAAGGACATCACCTACAGAAAAATCCTATGGGATCCTAAAGAGTACTGCATTCA
This sequence comes from Mopalia ciliata, assembly GCA_034783835.1. Lineage (NCBI taxonomy): Eukaryota > Metazoa > Mollusca > Polyplacophora > Chitonida > Mopaliidae > Mopalia > Mopalia ciliata. The sequence continues at coordinate 3,656 of JAVFBW010003679.1, forward strand.
TGGACATTAATCTCAAAGATATAATCAGAATGTGTGTGAGTTAATAATGTGTAGCGTTAAGCGTTTGACCATCGACATATCCGTAATAATCTCCTATAGGATTTTCCGTAAAGCCCTTTAGAATGTAAAAGGGTCCTAAAAGAATTTAATAATACTTAAGGAAAGAATAATTATCTTATAGGGTTTTTAAATTATACCCTAGGATTTTAAAATAATCCTTAAAGATCCTATGGAATTTTACAATCTTTCAGCTTTGTGGCCACCTATTATTGAGAGAATATGGTATTTTTAAAGTTAGATTAACCATTATAGTATCAGTGGAGTACATAATACACACACTCAAACACAGCAATAGGCCCCAGGAATTTTGGTTTGTATCCCACTTTTTTGTTGTTATATACTGACATTATTTTGTAGTATTAACACAAAATATGTTCCAGTGGGGAGAAGAAGAATGTGTTGTTTGGTTCAGTGAGTGACTAACAGTTATTTGTCTGGACATTCCTTTGATTTTCCCATCACGTTTGTTAAACCAGTACCACAATGTTTCGCCTAGAAGTCTCTTGTTTGGAGACCACTTCTTGCAAAGCCAGTTTATTGAAGAAATGTCTGCTGAATGAGTGTTGTTGAGGATCAAGATTTCCAACATTGCGTCCTGTCTCCACGGGATATTAGAAGTGGTGGGTGCTCCGTCACAATTTCTGATGTACCTGACATATCTGCATTAAAGCCAGAATTTTTTTCAATTGTCTACACACTCTGGTTAAACACAGACCTAAATTGGTTTTATTTAACGATGGCTTTTATGAAATGTAATAGTTAGAGACATCTTGTTGCCTTAGCTCCGGAAACCGGTTACCTCAGACAGACACTCAGTGCCATGGGCCATCTTGAAATTGCTTAATATCGTACTTGTTACTTTAATTCAATTACCTACACATTTCTTAAATATTTAATAAACGCTAATCATCAGAACTTCTATAATGTTCATGCGTTGTCCTACATATACTGTTCGACTTCCAGAGCTATTCTTTTTAAATATTCTTTTAGATTTTTTTATTTGCCTTTTCTGTAGTGGAGGAGGAGGGATATTTCCTTTTTTTGTAGTGGAGGAGGGATATTTCCTTTTTTTGTAGTGGAGGAGGAGGAATATTTCCTTTTTCTGTAGTGGAGGAGGGATATTTCCTTTTTCTGTAGTGGAGGGGGAGGGATATTTCCTTTGCAGATGTATGTACATGAAGAGGAGCCGTGTTCAGCCCTTTGATCGAAACATTGGTCATTCACTATTTAATATATTAGTAGACAGGTAGAGCTTAAGAATAAAACATAAGCACGGTTGGTTTGTCTAAGTATTGCTTTAGTCCTTCAATGAATCTAAATTAAATGAGTTTCCCTTTATTCCAACAAAATATTTATACAGCCCGGTAATAATAAACGGTCAGCTTGATGGACGAAAATGATCATGCCATTACACATCAAACCAGTGTTTATTTTACGATACATATGTATCAATGTTAAATGTCATGCTCGTGTCAAACAGGGAGGACCACAGAGGATCAGTACGGCCTACTGAGCACACAATGGAGGTCAAATACTGTCTGCATAAACACTGGTTAGTTCTGGTTTTACAGCATATTAATTTACTTAGTGCATGCCTGTCTATTTTTTGTTTAATTAATTAATGTTCGTATACATTAATTATGTACTGATTACTTATTTCCAGTTCATTGAGAGATTCGCCTTTATTATAAACCTCTTTAATTTTTAATGGGAATATATATTTGATGATGCCCAGACGTTATCTAACAAAAGCCCGTTTAAAGTTTACGTCACTACAGTACAATTCTGTTTTGGCCAATAAGCAAATAGGACTTCTGAATCCTATTTCTATAAGTGTTGTTCGGGGATTGTAGCGAAACCCGTATCCTGTACTGATCATGTTGATAATCTTAATGTTGACGACACGTGGAATGTCCTTATGGCAGTGACATAGTTCAATATGGCTTATTACAACACACCCGTCTAACTTAACCTCATTCAAATTATTGAGAATGTTTAGTAAGCATGAACCAAAAGGTTGCCCTATTACCAGCTCTTCGCAAGGTTCCTCGCCTTTAAAAAGAGGCGGAAGCTTTGTCGTTTTGTTGAATTGTCGTACACTGGGGAATGCCTTAGAAAAGTCGACGGCGGCGCCGACAAGCAGCCTTTTATTATTTCCGTTAGCGGAGTCTTCTTTTGGTTTTATAGTAAACTGGACAGCAGCTCCATTATTCACTCGCCGTCTCATTGATTGTTGCACGTGCTTATCGTCTAAGGGGTTGGGGGCTTTTAACGTTACATAGTTTTCCACAAAGATTCTGTGTGGAATTGTCCATTGTCAAGATGACAACAAAAGCCAATCAATACTTCAAATCTGTGCTAATGTAAATAAACCTCTTATTGGTCCTTTCCTCTCTGGATCTTTTGTTTTACATGTTCACTTTCCAAAACTACTGTCATCATGCTTCGTACAGTCTCAATGAACTGCATTATGTACTTCAAACACGCTCTTAGAAGCTTTCTCTAAACTTATACAGCCAGTGGAGTATTGATCACAAACATATTCAGCGAGCTTTAAATAAAAAATATTTAAATATCATGGTGGGTGGTTGGACTGCCAGTGCTAACGGGCAAAACAAAGCGGGTCTGTTATATGCCTTTTGTCTCACATATTGTGGATGTTCTGTCAATCACGGTTTGTTCATTGTCAGTGACGTCTGTGGCTGTCTCCTGTTTCATGTCGCAAGGTTGAAGTAACCTTTGTGTGACGCCAATCCCTAATTAAAAAAAATAAAAATTCCCGTCGACATATTTCAGGATTACTAAAATAAAATGATGAAAGAGCCCGTCAGCAGTAAATAGATTTGTTTCTCAACGGACTAATAAAATATGAAAAACTTCAAATGGGCTTTTCCATAAAAGCTGTAATTTCCTGTTGTATATCTTAAGTCTATGAGTTGACCAACTTTTCAAATGTTCCGTGCATGTATGTCTCATAATTCTGGTCCCTATATAGTATAACGGCGAAAACTACGTACACGAAATATAGATGATTTAAGAGTAAATTTTTATTAAACGACTTGCGATTTGAGAGTCAATGTTGGTGATTTGAAATAACACATGGTTGATTTATAATAAATGTTGAGGGGTAGAAATAACATATTTTAGAGTACATGCTGCTGAAATGACAGTAGATACTGATGATTTTAAAGTAAATACCGGTGATTGGAGAGTAAATACTGATGATTTGAGAGTAAATTCTGGTGATTTTAGTGTAAATGCTGGTCCTTTGAAAGTACGTTCTGGGGATTTGAGAGTAAATGCCGGTGATTTGAGAGTAAATTCTGGTGATTTGAGAGTAAATTCTGGTGATTTGAGTGTAAATGCTGGTCATTTAAAAGTGAATACTGGTGATTAAAGAATAAATACTGATGATTTGAGAGTAAATGCTGGTCATTTGGGAAGAAATGCTTGTGATCTGACAATAAATACTGGTCATTTCAAAGTACGTACTGGTGATTTGAGAGTAAACACTGATGATTTGAGAGTAAATAGTGATGATTTGAGAGTAAATGTTGACGATTTAAGTGTAAATTGTGATCAGTGAATTAAGATTTCATGTCATTTCTGTTATCAAAAAGTTTGGAATTATTTATAATCTACATGTGCAAGGGTTGCTTTACCCGATCCCCAAGTTTTATCGACGTTTTAATTAATTTTAAAATCACATTTTTCTTATAAGTTGTGTTTTTTTTATACCAGTACACATCTTTATATTGGTTTTTTGTTTTTATTATCAGTGCCGTTTTTTAATTAGAAACTTCGTGAGTATGTAATGGCCATTTGTACATTCTTATCTACATTGTATGGTATATCTTTGACATACAGATCTTATTATATTATTTTTCACGGCATATAACACATGTGAATGCAGCACCTTAAAAATTATTCCTCAACAAAGTTATAGAAACAATTCCATAATGCCAAGGAATGTTAAGGAATATGTATTCAGTGTGAGAAACTATTGCGAAAGCAATGTGGCCCTGAGTATTATTTGTTTTCTTTTGTTTGTTTGATTGGTGTTTAACGTCGTACTCCCTGAGTATTAAAGGACGATGGAAATGATTGCTTTAGTCTGTCATACTAACACACATTTCGGAATATTTCTGATTATGATTATGATTATACAAGGGAAATAATTTGGCGATAAATGTACAAAACCGTATGAGGTGTAACATTTAAAGATGAGGCTTACAATCGCCTTCAGAATATCGAGAAGAGCGGATAACATTAATTATCCCACCAGAACGGCTTGGCAGGTTCAGCTTTGGTACAGAAAAATGGCCACGTTTGATAATTTGATGAATTTAATATCTGCCATCTCTAAGACTTCCTCTTCGCCGATAAGTTAATCTGATTCCATGGGGTATTCGAGGAATGGAGCAACATTAAATAACCCAGATGAGTGATTGAAGTCCGCATCACAACAGTGTTACGGGGAGCTTTGAGAGAAATACAATTCGTTTTGCTAACCCAGGCTTATTCGATTTGAGCTGGCTGTTGTTGGCGAGAAATGAATTAGAGAGAAGTGTTACGAGTTGACAATGGAGTGTATGGCCCACCATACACTGACAATGAGACTTGGACTGATACCTCAGAAACGCTGACAATACAGACTAGTCGTTGATCGCCTAAAATTTGGTTAGCCCCCGAAGTGACCACCCCTTTTAATAATCTAATACGTTTTATTCGACCATTAATTGAATATAGAAAGCTGTTCACTCGCTATAATGTTGTCCACAGACCAGCTATTCATCACTAAGCATGGACAATAGTATTTTATCCAATAGCCGCCATGTTATAACAACACAGACACACAAATGTAAGAACCATTGCCTTTCTCTACAAGCATATTTCATTAATCACCGGGTACAATACTATCAGATTATCTCACAGAGGTAAACAAAAAATAAGAAGAAGAAAAACAAAACATATATGTAAATTTTGTGCTCGAAGCTTTTAGAATAATATTGCTCGAAAAGCAGTCTCTGGGACGAAACGCAGTCTTATTAACATTTGGAAAAATTGTTATTAGGAGGGATAAAACGCAATTTACTTTCGTTAAGATAACTTTCTTTCCTGTTGGGTTGTGTTCATTATGATGGCAAGGGTTTGCCTCTGACGACAACGTACTTTTTCTTAGGGGAACAGCTGTGACAGTACCAGCAGGGCTATAGAGGGAAACTGTGACGCTGTCAGCATGGCTTTAGAAGGAGAGCTGTGACGCTATCAGCATAGATATAGAGGGCAACTGTTACGCTGTCAGCATGGTTAAGAGGGAAACTGTGACGCTGTCAGCATGGCTTTAGATGGAGAGCTGTGACGCTGCCAGCATGGCTATAGGCGGAAGAGATATAAGCTGTCAAGAAGGGTTATAGAGAGAGGCCTGTGACTCTGTCAGCATGGCTATGGAAGAGCTGCGACGCTGTCAAGAAGGGTTATAGAGAGAGATCTGGATATTGAGTGGGTTCTGTGACGCTCAGCATGGATATAGGGGCTGTGACTGTCAGTATGGATTTACAGGGAAAGGAGTGATGCTGTCATCATGGATGTAGAGAGAGAGCCTACCATAAATGTTCTATTGGTATGAATTTAAATGCAGACTAACCATTTCATGTTTTCTAATTTTCGTGCGCTGTCCTAATGCCATTCTTAATTCTAACCACTCCGACAACAATTTCCTATATCGTAAATTTTCTGAATAATTCAATTAGGGTTCTCTTGTTAATTCTCAAGAGATTTTCTAACCTTGGCTAGACTATAAAGGTATATTTTATTAGACCCTAAGCTGGTGGGTAATTTCATGAACTAATCGGACGAAACGAGACATCTGGCTTTCGGTGCTTGCGAGTTGACCTATATGTCTCGACACTGTACATAAAATGGTCTCAGAATTCCATTAGACCTATGATGTGAGACCGTCATATACTTAACATCCTATAACAGTAATAGTATAATGTGTGTTTCGCCGGTAGATCAAGAGTCTCCGTATAAGATTGGCCATGGAACGTAATGGTACTCAGAATATATTCTTTTCATTTTGTAATGTATTCAATACTGCTGCAAAACTTGTCAAATGCTGAAAATGGTATGTGTATATCTCTACAACATATCCAACCTGCATGGTCACTGTCTTCAGTCTGGTTCGAACAGTGGTACATACAAGTTTGGCTGAAGTACAGTATCGACGTCAGACCAACTGCATAACCACAAAGGACTTACTGATTAACGTGTGTCAATTCACTCAGGATTTTATGTTAAATGTTAGATTATCTGATGATTGAATACTTGAACTTCATTCTGCTTTCATTCATTTAATTGTAAACGTTTTACATTTTAATAATAATAATATTTTGATTTTGACACACGTCCACGTGGTTACCACACAGATCCACATGATTTACACACAGATCCACAAGACTCACACATACTCACATGACTCACACAAATCAACATGTCTGACACGCACCCACATGAATAACACACACGTCCACACGACTGAAACAAATCCAGATGACTCACATTCTCACATGATTGACACACATCTACAAAACTGACACATGTCCACAGGACAGACATACACGTCCACATAACTCACACAAACGTTCAGCCGACTGACAAAAATCCATATGACTGACACCCCCCCCCCCCCCCCGCATGACTGACACACATGCCCACACGATTGACACAAATCGAAATGACTCACATGACTGAAACACATCCACAAAACTGACACACGTCCACATGACTGTCACACACCCACATGACTAACACAAACGCCCAAATTACTAACACACACGCCCACATGACTCACACATACTCTTTTGCTTGACACAGGTCCACATGGCTGACACACACCCACATAATTGATACACGTCCACATGGCTGACACAGACCCACATGAATAACACAAACGTCCAAACGACTGACACACACCCACATGACTGACACGCACTCACATGAATAACACAAACGTCCACTTGACTGACAAATCCACATGATTGACACACGTCCACATTAATCCCAATTAATCACTTGACTGACACACGTCTACATGACTGACACACACCCACATGATTGACAAAGGTCCACATGACTGACATACACACCCACATTCATTTCCAGACAGACAATTAAATAATTTGACACAAATCACTTTTGCCTTTAAATCTAAATTGTTCCACTCTCCAGTGTAAAGATAGTTATATTTTGTTATACTAGCAGAATGGATTGGTTTAAGCACTTTCACATTGAACAGATTTGATATCTTTCTTTCGATTGCGATATAAATTTGACATTTTTTCTTCAAATATTTTGAACTCAGCTTGATAATTTGTAAATGTCGTAAACAAAAATGCGAAGTGTTGTGTGATGTTTTATTCCAGCTTTTTAATAACTAGAAACTAATCTCTATTTGTGATATAATGTGAGATTTAGTATTCTGTGCTGATAAATGGAAATCAAAACCCAAAACAATCTTCCCAGTGCTCTCACTATCTCGTGATTTTTTTGTTTGTAAACGTTAAAAGACAAACGGGATTCGGCTACAATTCGAAAAGTGGTCTTTGAATAATTAATTAGATGGAAGTATCTAAAATAAAGCCGAGGTGTAGAGCATCCCAAGCAACCTGAGGAATTGTGGGTAAAATATTATCCCCCTGTGACAGGAAATGTCTTCTCAAAAGCGGAGAAGTGAGACTGCTGTGTGCGACGTGTTATCTCATTCCCCACGTGTTCATGATACTCCATAGCAACGTACTGGCGACATTGCAACATATTACAGGCTATCACTTTTATGTTTTACTGGATAATGAATTTCTAACCGTAAACCTTTGAAATGCAAGAAAACTTGAACTTTTTATCTTACAAGATATCCTTAGTTAAATTCCCTCAGATTTTGTCATCCTAATTTTATAAAACTGACAAGAGTAGATAAAATTAAAGATAAAACTTTCAGGGAGGAGCAGTAGTTCTGGAGGGAAAATATCCAGGAAAGTTAATATAGCAGTGAACAAAAGCCTTGGCAGGGATCAATTTGCAAACCTGTACCAAAAAAGATACATAATTTGTTCTTTCTATATAGTCGAAATTTCTGTTCAATGCAGTCATTCTTTGCGAAAAAAAGGAAAGCTGTTTGTATTCCCTATAATGAAAATATGATACTTTGCCTTACACAGTAGCACGTGGGAGTAGATCCCTGTGGCGGTGGATTATCTGCCCACTACCGTTAAAATGGAGAACAACGCCCGTACTTCCACGAGTCTGTGGCTTTCTCTGATAACGTGCTTGGGTAAATTGGCACTATTAACTCGGTGAATATATAAACATAAATAGCAAACGTCGGTGCCAGGGGCACTGTCAGAGTAAAACTATAAAGACGGACATAGGTTATTTAGTGTTCAATGGTTTTATCTTTTAGTAAGATCAATTTTAATGACTTGTGTAATACTATTTGCATACATATTTGAGGAATATTTAGGCAAATTATACGTGTTAAGTATGTTAGTTCACATTTGTAGTGGTGTCTGGTATTCATTTGAGTCACCTTTGTAATTGTGCCCGGTATTCATTTGAGCCACCTTTGTAGTGGTGTCCAGTATTCATTTGAACCACCTTTGTACTGGTGTCCGGTATTCATTTGAGCTACCTATGTAGTGGTGTCTGGTATTAATTTGAGTCTCCTTTGTAACTGTGCCCGGTATTCATTTGAGCCACATTTGTAGTGGTGTCCGGTATTCATTTGAACCACATTTGTAGTGTTGTCCGGTATTCATTTGAACCACATTTGTAATGGTGTCCGGTATACATTTGAGCTACCTTTGTAATGGTGTCTGATATTCATTTGAGCTACCTTTGTAATGGTGTCCGGTATTCATTTGAACCACCTTTGTAGTGGTGTCCGGTATTCATTTGAGCTACCTTTGTAATGGTGTCCGGTATACATTTGAGCTACCTTTGTGATGGTGTCCGGTATACACTTGAACACCTTTGTAATGGTGCTCTGTATTCATTTGAGCCACCTTTGTAACTGTGTCCAGTATTCATTCGAACCACCTTTGTAACTGTGCCCGGTATTCATTTGAGCTACCTTTGTAACTGTGCCCGGTATTCATTTGAGCTACCTTTGTAGTGGTGTCCGGTATTCATTTGAGCTACCTTTGTAGTGATGTGCTGTATTCATTTGGGCTACCTTTGTAGTGGTGTCCGGTATTCATTTGAACCGCCTTTGTAGTGGGGTCCGGTATTCATTTGAACCGCCTTTGTAGTGGTGTCCGGTATTCATTTGAACCGCCTTTGTAGTGGTGCCCGGTATTCATTTGAGCTACCTTTGTGATGGTGTCCGGTATTCATTTGAGCTACCTTTGTGATGGTGTCCGGTATTCATTTGAGCTACCTTTGTAATGGTGTGTGGTATTCATTTGAACCACATTTGTAATGGTGTCCGGTATTCATTTGAACCGCATTTGTAATGGTGTCCGGTATTCATTTGAGCTACCTTTGTAATGGTGTGTGGTATTCATTTGAGTCACCTTTGTAACGGTGTCTGATATTCATTCGAGCCACCTTTGTAATGCTGCCCTGTATTCATTTGAGTCACCTTTGTAACGGTGTCTGATATTCTTTCGAGCCACCTTTGTAATGGTGTGTGGTATTCATTTGAGTCACCTTTGTAACGGTATCTGATATTCATTCGAGCCAGCTTTGTAATGGTGTGTGGTATTCATTTGAGTCACCTTTGTAACGGTATCTGATATTCATTCGAGCCACCTTTGTAATGGTGTGTGGTATTCATTTGAGTCACTTTTATAACGGTGTCTGATATTCATTCGAGCCACCTTTGTAATGGTGTGTGGTATTTATTTGAGTCACCTTTGTAACGATGTCTGATATTCATTCGAGCCACCTTTGTAATGGTGTGTGGTATTCATTTGAGTCACTTTTGTGATGGTTTCCGGTATTTATTTGAGTCACCGTTGTGATGGTGTCTGATATTCATTTGAGCCACTTTTTAGTGGAGTTTGATAGCTTTATTTTTCATCTTTGTGATAAAATACCTTCCAATACCAGTGTGACAGAGGCAGTCGTCTAAATAGACTTTCTTGTTGTTGAAGGCATCGTTAAAAGAAATCAATTTCTGGCTTTTACTTTTAGCAAAGTTTGTGGACAAAAGAAGAAATTCTGGTTTGAATAGAGATATGCTAGGAACGTGATAGATTGTGACCGAGTCTACCCCGTCCAATATCCGGTGCAGGGAAGACGCAATTTTGCAGCTTTGGGCCGCGACACCAAACCCATTCAGCAGACATTTCTTCAATAAACTGGGTTTTGGTGAAGTGGTCTCCAAACAAAAGAGCGACATGAGAAACATTATGGCGCAGAATTAAGAAACGTGATTGGAAAATCAAACGAAAGGCCAGGGCAAAGCGGCTAGCCAGTCAATAATACTCTGTGGCGTTCATGTTAAGGTACCACCAGTCTATCAAATAATAACACATACTTACAAAGACATCAAATCGTGCAGTGATTCTCAGAGAAATTAAAACTTGAGAAAATTGTACATCTTATATTTCTTTGTGTCTGTGCTCAACCTTTGTTTAATTCTACACACAAGAGTTTGATATATTGTCAGAAGTTAAACATTTCTCATTAAAAGTAAAGTTGTATACTTCATGACTTTTTTCTGGCCTTATCTTGAATAATCGACGAATATTGAAAGCAATAATAATTCATGCGTTCAAAGTAGGTTAAGCGACGTAAACCGGTAAGCAGAGACGGGAGGGTTACAGATTACCAGGTCAGTGAAACGGAATTAGGACAGTTACCTCAGTTCAAAGGTCACGAGTTTCAGTGAAGTGTTAATGAATGTCGTTATATGTCCCTGAAATGTTCCAGATCCAAGCCGCGGTTCCAGAAGAGCCTTAACAAATTTCCCCCGGGACAATCAATTGTAGCCAGCTATTGTTTCAGCCGGGACAATATGCGTGAGCAATAATGTTTGAGCGGTGAAAAGTGGCCTGCAGTGAAAGCCAGCATGCGCTGACACGAGTTGGCGAGATCTGTGTCTTGTCGATGTAATACAGATCGATAGGGACACCTCGTGTCAATCACCGTACAGTCTTCGTGAGGCTTTTGCTTTTCGCCGTCAATATACGCGTATTTAAAACACTTCTTTTCAAACTATTTGGATGATAGAAGCGCTACAGACAAGATGTGTTTTAGAAATCAATAAAGATTGTATAATTGCCAGGTACTTTTAAACTCGCATTTCAAGTGGTTAATGCAGTTATAGTCGTACTGCTTGAAGCATGATGACATTTCTTATAATGTAATGTGATATGAAAGCCGCTGTGTCAAAATCCCAAGAGAAGTAACCAATCAGAAGTTTATTTACATTAGCCCTGGTTCGAGGTATCGATGTAGTTTTGTTGTCCTCTTAACAATGTGCCATCCTGGCTCGTATCTTAGATGATAACTGTGTAACGTTAAGGGCCTTCTGTCCCCTCGACGGTAAGCGGAGGTAAAATCAATGACAGTGGCCGTGAACAATGCGGCTGCTGTCAAGACAAGTTTACTCCAAAACCAACGAAGACAGCACTAAGGGAAATTATTAAACAGTCTCTATGCCAGCGCTTTTATCAGACCCTCGAAGGAATACCCGGCTTCCTTCGAACCCATTCAACGCTTCCGTTTCTTTATGACTGTGCAGCATTGTAGGGAGCCTGAGCCGATGAATACAAACCAAACTCTTTTCTCTATACTTCTAAACCTTTTAAATATTTTCATGTCCAAATTTCAGCTGCATGGATAGAGCTGTAGTTATTATGATTATAGGAATGATATTTATAGACGGATCCATATTAAATTACTGTCCAGGTCGTTAAGAAAACATGCATACGACTGTCTCTGTCAATAAAATCATCATAGCAAATAAATAGCTTAGAACAACAGCAACTACATTAGTTAATTAAACAAGTTATGTAACTGATCCCGCGTTAATCTGTCAGCGTATTGACTTTGTTTAAATTGAGCTCATTTTCCCATAATCTTCTCGATGCCTATTTATCATGAATAACTATATTTTGAGGTAATAGATCTTTTTTGGATAAACTCATGACATCATGGTTATGTCATATGTATCCACTGTCATAACATGACCATTATATAACAACCTGTATTCTGATATCCAATAGTAGATATCACGCAAGTATTGTTCGCTGAATAATGTACAAGGGGAACAAATTATGAAGAAAACATAGAGTAAGAACGCATCTAAAAGTCTCCCGTCAAAAATGTCAAGATCCTAACTAATCCACATGACATTTTCATTATTTTCCAACTCAAAAGCTAAAGCTAACGAGCATCACGTTTGAATCTCAACACCATAATAATTATAATCTCATTTCAGTTCATAGCTGGAATAAATATATTTTGCACGTCAACCTGGGCAAAAAAGCGAGAATTACAAAATGTCTCCCAATATAAGGGCTTTTCTAAGACTGACGTGCACATTCTATTTTATTTCTTTCAACATATCTTATTAAAACCTTTAAAGCGAGATCATTCATTATACTTTGATAAACTTTTGACAACATTAGTTGTCTCGTACTCGTTGTGTACGAGCAATAGGTAATTTACGACAATGAATAAATAGTTCGCTTGGAACGGAATACTGGATGAGCCCGGTAGTGTATCGGTCATTCATAGAGAACACTCGTCAGTGTACTGATAATGCTCTTAGAAAAGCCATGGAATGAATCAGGTTTGGGTTACTAATCCTCTCTAGTCACAGAACGATAATTCTGCTAATGTTATACTCACATTGAAGATCTCTAAGTAAATACGACTGATTATTGTGACATGAAGCGAATATTATGGGGCTTTTAATGCGTTTATATTAGCTGAAATATTCATCATAGCCCGCTTCACTTACTGATGACTCGATGGCCGAGTCCGCCATATAACAGAGTGAACTCAGTACGGGTTTTATATGCGGCGGTAAACCTATTATCAGGGGACATAATAACATCTACACAGCTGAACAATTAACAGTTCTACGTATGGAATTAAGTTCATCTGTAAGTTGAACAGTACTATAGTTTATATTGACTACTGAACAAAATAAAATCGTTAGCCCAAACAAACAAAATATTAAGAAACCAAAGCTTCCACAAAGCCTGAGACGTTCTTCAAATCACAAACGTAGGTGGGAGTTAATGCGGATTGTGAAGCTTTGAGATAAACCTGCCACCGGCCACGAAAAAAGATGAATACGATTGGACGAATCGCCGTGAGATCCGAACTGGCTTACTGAGATAATAGCATTAGGGAATGTTTTCATTATTTTCTGACCAAGAAAAGATAAATCTACAATACTGTGCCTTTTTCCAGAGAGCTATTCTGGTTTGACGAATGACACAAACATCAGCATTCTGTCTTTAACGATAAAGGCAGCTTTTGATATGATCATACCAGTATCAACATAGTCCCCATGAATTTATACAGATGTAAATTATTTGAGGACGACAGCACAATTTACGGAAAATTGCTACACAATATGGTCCTGGGTTTTGACCAAACGGTCTATACGCAATGTCATGGAGGTAAGACGGCGTCGATATAAATCAAAAGTACGTTATGGTTAATCCCATAAATTAAGTAGCTTAAACCAATGGACGTAACGCGATGTTATACCGGAAGTAGAATTCATTCACATTTTGAAATTGCTGGTAGGTGAGTTTCTAAACTTCGGTTGAAAACGTCTACGTCAAGTGTCGTAGTGTAGTGAAGCTGTTCATGACCCAAACTCAGCTTCATGTTACCTTTTAAAGTTTAATATACATATTTTCCATACCAGACAATAAAACCAGCATTTTATATACGCTTAACGTTAGTGCAAGTTGTGTATTCTTTTAATCTGAGCGATAACGTTGTAAGCCTCTAGGAACGTGCACAGCGTATTAACCAGTACACTTATCGGGATTGTATGGCTTCCTCCCTGACATGTTCCGAGGGGATCGACCAGGGACGACATGAGGCTGCGGGATAGACTCTTCGTGTGAACAACATTATTTAGCGAAGCAATGCTGCAACTTAAGCCTACACCACGTGTCAACCAAAGTAATTGAAATTTGATTGTCTATCTGCGGCATATTCAGCGAGACGAGTTGACACCTTCAGCCACCGTACGAACTGTACAGGGTCGCACAACATATCTTATCGTTACCGACAAAAACTATTACATCGGCCAATCAGTAGCCTGAAGATTAATTATGTTTCCTTTTATTTTTTCTAGATGTCATCAGGTCTAGTTATCTTCATGTTCTAATGGTTATTGAAGCTGCAGTTCTCATCAGAAATTACACCAAATTCAATGTTTATAACACATATACTACTCAACAAAATTTGTTTTTAAAGTGTTGTTCCATCTTGTTCTAATGGTTATTGAAGCTGCGGTTCTCATCAGAAAGTGCACCTAATTCAATGTATATAACATTGTGTTGTTCCCTCTCGACATTTTGATATTAAGTCTTTGTTCTTGAGAATGTCTATATCTTGCGATATTTCACTTTATGTGAGTGAAATTTAATTTAAAAATGTAACACCTTTAAGAAAAGAGCTTTAATTTATTTAAATATTTTACAACGAAATAATATTTTTGCATTTCAAGTTAAAAATGTTAACATTTCCGAATTTCAATAAAGGCTATGATAGGCAGGATAAAGTTAAGGATGTAATGCTTATTATGTATCGAACTATATCAGGGAAATGTTTTTTTGTTAGATATTAAGGCCAGTCAACATGGTTGCTTATTTTTGGCTATCGCGTGAGTCGGGGATTTGTACACAGAGGTGATCATTGGTTTGGAATTTCAAGTTGCCACTCGATAATGAATAACACATGATTGGTAAACAAACAGGTGAATGTCCACAGATGTGTAGGATGGTCGTAGGTGGATAGATACATTTTGTTATAACGATATATTCATTTTAGTATGGATACAAAGACTTCATTGATATAGGTAGTGGTACAGCGCAATCAAAATTTACACCCCACCACTGTGAATATTGTATATAAACATTAAAAGCAACTGAATGTTTTTGCTGAAATAAGTACGGGAAGCAGTCATATCTACTGTAATGGAATATCAACTTCGACATACGGATTGGCTTAGAGGGATATGTTAACGACAAAGGGTCCACTCCAAGGGCAAAGTCTGCATCTACGTTAGACTGTGCGTTGTGCACAGACAGGTGCCGAAGTGCTTCAGATATTTTCATGACAACTTGGTCAGATTATGCGCAATTTAACAATTATGTGTGTAACAAACCTAATGGTATTTTATTGACAAAGTGTGAGACAATCAAGAAGAAAAATGAAGAGACCTAGATGAATCATAGGCTTGGTGTATGTGGCCTGTTCAACTGCGCTGTTCGTGTTACTCGCCAATCTCATGTTAACTCCAGTGAAACCAGTCGACACTCTTTAACATCGTAAATATCGGTGCTAATCAACTAAGCTCGATTGGCGTGTCCATTCCAATTGTCACATCAAAGAT
>JAVFBW010003790.1:0-19308 GCA_034783835.1 Mopalia ciliata
ATCTCAACAAACCACCTTTGTCAAAAAGCAAACGTTATGGGAATAACGTACCAGTAGTAAATCAAAGCCTACAAACCGACCAGAATCAGTCGCTACGTTTATCCACATCAAATAACGCACAAAAAAGCAGCCGACGAAAGTATAGTAGTACGACACTACGATTTCTCACTACGTATCATTCTAATGGAACACATGATAATCGAGGTAAAACAATTCAGCTTCATTCTCTGTCCTGAAAAGAAGGAAGCCGAGAAGTGCCGATAGCATATTAAAACAATTCGTGTACACAATATGGGAGGTTTATTATTTCAGATAGTAGCTTTACACAACGCAACGTCGTCCCTGGTCTATAATTTAAGTAAGGTATGGTCAATTACATGTTTACAAAACTATATTCCTCGTAATTTTGCAGGACATATTCACACTATAATACATCAAAATGCAGAAAAAACACTTAACCAGTAACAAATCCTTGAGCGGTTTAACACTATTTACTGAGAATTCTGTATGTCGCAATTTGGTTGATGCAATAAGATTTAAATGGATTTCGTTTTTGAATGGAGCATGTCAGCAGTAAATCAAATCAGGCCACCTAGAAAGACCACTAAGCCAGTTGGCCAACTGCTTGCCTTTACAAACTACCAATCATTAAATTATATCGTTATCATTCTCATTCTATCGTTTGTATTCCATCTTCCCACAATGTTGTTTACCATGCAACTATATTTGACGAAAGGGTTATTGCAAATCAAAAAGTTGGCATTTTGGCAATGTGTTTGTCAGACACACTTCCAACACCACTCATCCCAAGGCGAACCTTTTGTTTGATACAAAGCATAAATATTTAAAATTACACAGATAATATTAACTGCATAATTTTCATTGCTTAATCTAGAAAGTCAGAGTTTTTCTATATATGCCATATTTAAAAAAAAAAACAAGTTTCCCGTCGTATTATGAATTATTAATCCTCTAGCGGAAGCCAGCCGTATGATTTAATGGATACAACCGATCGCTTTCAACACTGGACTAAGAAAGGCGGTTCATTTTCCAGTAAGGTCTATTTTCTTAAAAATATCCTATAGAGCATTATTTGTTAAGCCTATTTATCAAAACTCATTTCTCTTCCGCTGTTTCAAATTAACTTGACTCTGAGTGTATTTTTTTAACTTTAAACAGAACACTGCCTGAAGTTATCCCCTACCTGTAAACGGGATATGACATGAACAGTGAGGGCGAAGGATCGAGTTATAACACCTTTTCCACCAAGTCGTTAAACCAATTCCAGAAACCATCCGTACTGAGCTTAACGCGTCCCTTGCTGATATTGTGTTTCCTGCTTACATTATAGGATGCATCAGAAAAAGCAGAGACTAATGGGGTGTAATTAAACCAAATGAACTAACTGAGCGCTTAAAATGTTGACGACACCTACTGCACAAGTATAAATGGAAAATGTCATAACAGGACCATTATTCCCCACTGATTATCACCCATGAAAAGTGAGGTTATCAAACAGGTTCATTGTAGATCGTAAGGACTATATTCGTCTCAGGGAGATACCACTTGGAAGGTTCTAGTAGGCAACCACAATGTTAACATTAAATTATCCTTCGTTGATTGTCGGTGTGTGTTAATGAGGTATCGCATATGTATAAACGGCGTCTAACTTGGATATATTTGCTCTTAGTGTGTCCGGAAAACTATTCGAAAGCCGAGGACATAAACATTTCCTTTCAACCGAATTTATTTTTATTCATTTCTTATGTTACGCGAAGAACGCCTCAATAGTATCCTACAAACCTGTTTCAGTTTTCAGCCGTTTTTGTCTACCAATCGCTATCACAAACAACTGTATGGAAATATAAAGCGAGACAATGGTAGGTATGTGTGTCGTGTTTATCTTGGGTTTATATGAACTCCAGACAATGGGTGTTTTCTTGTTCTAATTCATTTTCAGACAGTTCAAGTTTCTGAATTCCATTGGACGTCTAAACCTCAACTGATACGGCCCCATTGTGATTCGCTTGGCTTCGTAATTCTAATTGGTAGGAGCATTAAGCTGTCATCTCGTTAGGGTTTTTGCCACTTTATTAAGGCAATATGTGAACTGATCCGAACCATTGGCAGTTGTTATCTGAAGACAGCCCGGTTGTTACTACGTCCTATCGACATCCACTTGTTAATCTATGTACATGTTGCACTTGTCGCTGTATGAACATCTGTTTACAAACACCTAACTTTTCTTTGATACAGCTTAATATATTAGTACAGTGGTTGTAATATCACTTCATCCGTAGGATACAGGTACCGAAAAAAAACAGTTCATATAAAACTTAACCTTAAGGAAATAACAGTTGCTATTGTGTTCGGAGCTATCTATTTGGAACTAGGTGTATTTATTTGAATAATGTAGTATCCAGCGAGTTATAATGCCAGTATTCCATCTCTTCTTACAGACAATCAACAGTGAAGACATTCCCGTGGCAAAATTACTTTGAGAGCAAAACTAAATCATGAAACACAGAACATGTAAAGAAGAGTTGGAAAGATGCGATTGAGAATCATCATATATCGCAACACACTAAAGTATAAGGTGACCAGCAGGACCAAGTCACGACATACGGTTCTCCTCAGAACAGTCTGCTGGGATTTGAACTCGCTGAATGAACCAAAGTTTAGCACACAGTTTTATTAAAATAAGTTTATACTATTTGGGAGCCTATGACTGACTAATAGAAGAAACAGGAAGCCTGCGTCAAATGGAAATAGATTTTTCTATTACTGGAAACTGTTTGACCGACACACTGAAATTTCCGGCCAATGTGTTGGTGATATTTGTATTTTGAACAATCACTATCCCAAAATAGCAATTGTTGATTGGAAGAACTCACATCACGACTTACAATTGTTAGCCGCAAAACTATTTCCTCTCTGGGTTTCTCTTTCCAAGATTAGGTAGATAAGTATATGTTATTAATGGACAACAAAACAGTTTTATCATAGGAAAACTGATTTCCTGAAACACAGCACTCATTCTTTTACTTGACCTAACAACAAAGCAATTCCATTCAACTCAACTTGAAATGTTATAAATGAAAACGGCTCAATAATACATAAATACAGACATATACAATTGAAGGGGTTTATTCTCATCCTCTTCCTTCTTTATACCTCAACAGTTATATAGCTTTACAACCAATGTAAGCATTTCTTTCCATCTTATATTCAACGGAGTGTACACAAATATACATCTCATGGCATCAGTATATACTTTTAACCGTGTCAGTAGAAATTCCTTAGAGTATCCTGGACATTTACTCTAGTAGTACATAAGCAGAAGGAGCCTTTTGGGACTTTTGGCACTATACTTACCGTACATCAGGATAAAGTAACAGACACGATAACAGATAACAACTCTAGGGACAGGTATTTCACTTATCGATATATAACTCTGGATGTGAAAAATTAACAATGTTATAAAATACATTTCAATTGTGTCTCTATGTAACAAAGTCCAATTCAATCTGGTAATCCTACACGAGTTTGTCTAAATCTAGGATACACATACAAGCAGAAATGTTCTATCTGACCAAACTGAAAACAATGTAGTGATTATTTTCTTTTGACGTTTAATTGGTTATACTGTCTGTTTTATTGCGGTTACCTTGTCAAAGTCTACTCCTACTGAATTACCAAGATTATTGTTCTTAAATTATTGGTATTCAACTTGTAATGTTGCCTTAAAGTTTGTAATAAATTGTTCTTTGTTCTCGCGGAAACTATGTGTTGAGTACTCTGCGTGTAACTGCTTAAAGTTGAAAAATATCAATGGTAATTCGAACTGTTATATAACGGAAATGATTGTTCATATGTGTTAGTATTTGTACTTTGTTTTCGTATATAAAATTGAATATGCAGTGATTATCCAATCACAACCCACCATATATAAGTATCTCAAATACAATACTAAATGAATAAGTAACATCACCCAACAGATCAAGAGCAAACCCATTGTTCTTTCCATGAGGTCTGTATCCAGCCCTTGTTTACAAGTGTGCATGTTTGTGAATGTATAAATAAACGACGGAATGGTGTGTGCAAGTCTGTATTATGGTACTGTTTCGTGCTTGTCTTGATAACGTTTCAAATCTTAGCCAAAGTTTTTTTTAGAAAAAGTAGTATTTTGTGTTCTATCAGTAATGTATTCAAAGTTTTCTTTTGTAAATTTTCTCAAAGTTATTTATTGTCAGGATTTTACCATGACAAATATTTGACCTTTACCTACCTATACATCATGACAGTTCACAGTTTTGATAGCACTTTTTTGAAACTCACACTCACTCGTCATTGAACCTTGCCGTAGATTTTCATAGTATTTCTTAGTTCTTGTTCAATTCGTAGGTTGGTAGAGTAGATTGTTTCTGTACCTTTCCGTTTGCAGTGTCCAAGTTGTATTCAGTTTTATTTTTAGGATCTGGTAAGTTATATAGTCAAAATGGATTTTAATCCAGATGAAGTTAAAAATATGTTGACTATATTCGAGAAGATGGGTCTAACGCCGAAGGTAGATACCGAAACTGACTTTAAACAATGGTTGAAGGGAATGGCTGTTAGCGATGTCAAATCCAAACCGTCAGGCGCCGAATCGGAATATGGTCAATCTAGCAGTCACCCACAAGTATCCGCCACATATCAGCAAAACCCACGCATTCCATTTTTTAGCGGAGAGCTGGGGAAGGATACGCCGTATGACCTTTGGAGGTTTGAGGTCGATTGCCTTATACAAACCAAAGGTTATTCTTCGGCTATTGTCCTTCAAGCTGTGCGGAAATCCTTAAAAGGTGAAGCTGCTATGCTAGCAATGAAACTTGGCCATCATTCAGATTTAGATGGACTTCTGTCGAAGTTGAGAAGTGCCTTCGGTACATTGCGCAAGCGCGAAACTCTTATGGCAGAATTTTACGGCGCAACACAGAGAGACGACGAAGACGTCACCGCCTGGGGTTGTCGCCTTGAAAACCTTATATTTCAAATAACAGAACGCAGACCAGTCTTGCCCGAGGAACAAGACGAGATGTTACGCACCAAATTATGGGGTGGTCTCCGCTCAGATTTGCGAATTTTAGCGGCCCACAAATATGATTCAATCGCCAACTTTGATGAATTACGTCTCTGTCTCCGCGAGATCGAGTTTGATCAGCGGAGGGACAAGACAGTTACTATGGGTAAAAAGACCTCAGCAACAGCAAAGATGGTTACCACTGGAGAAGACCAAACATCACTGAGAAAGGAAATTGTTAATCTGCAGGACATGATGAAAGAAATCAAATCTGAACTAGCCGAACTAAAACAACAACGCCAAGAAGATGCCATTGTCTACTCACACCATGTTACCCCGGGTAGTGGAGGACAGGATAACACCTCTTATGGATATCAACGTAGTAAATCGGTAAGAACAGTTAATCCTGGACAACAACAACGATCTAGTCGTCCAATCCAGCGGGAGC
The DNA here is from genome assembly GCA_034783835.1 of Mopalia ciliata. Taxonomy (NCBI): domain Eukaryota; kingdom Metazoa; phylum Mollusca; class Polyplacophora; order Chitonida; family Mopaliidae; genus Mopalia; species Mopalia ciliata. Next base: position 5,511 of record JAVFBW010003790.1, read on the forward strand.
TGGTTCACGATACTTCAGCACCTTCCGCTTCCGTTGCGACATGGCCGCCGCCTGTCTGCACACCGGACGGACGGACTGATGTGGTGAACATGGGTGGTAGTGGGTTTCAAAATGTACCACAATGCTTCCGGTGCGGTCAATTCGGTCACGTGAAAAGAGGGTGCAGGGTTCCCCTCGACCATTTGAGGAAACCTTTAAACTGGCAGCGGCCTATGGGGAAGGGAAACCCATGGGCTTGAGCTTTGATACCCGAAAAAAGGATCGCCTACCGGAAGGGTTAGTTGGTACCCCTAACGAAGTCAATGTAAACATAGAAAATGTCTCGGTTAAGGCACTGCTGGACACGGGAGCTACCGTATCCATCGTAGCTGAATCGTTTTATAATAACCATCTTAACCACATATCATTGTATCCACTTGATGACATTCTGGACATAGAATGTGCGGGTGGCGAATGTCTCCCATATCGTGGCTACATTGAAGTGGCAGTTGGTATAAGCGATGGCGCAATTGAAAAGTTCCCTGCACATTGTATGTTGCTCGTTGTTCCTGACACCAGGTATAATGCCAAAGTACCAGTTCTTTTGGGTACAAATGTTTTAAGCTGCCTTATGGATCACTGCAAGACACAGCATGGACAACGATTTCTCCAGAAAGCAGCCCTTCATACCCCATGGTATCTAGCCTACCGTAGTATTGCTCTTCAGCAGAAACAGCTAAAAAAGAGTGAAGGAGTTATGGGATTAGTTAAATGTGCTGAAAATGCGACAGTTGCTATTCCTCCCAATAGCAATACAATAATTCAAGGCAGAATTACAAACAAAGTTGTTGTGCCAGGTATTTGCGCTCTTCTTCAGCCATACCCACTTTCTTCTTTCTCGAAAGATTTAGACATCATGCCATCCGTCTGCTACTACGATAGTATGACTTCAGATACCATTGCAGTCCATGTGTCTAATGTGACTACTGGTACTGTTGTAATTCCTATCGGAGCTATAATTTGTGAGATGCAAGCAGTAACCCTACACCAACCACCGTCTGGACAACCGGCCAGTTGGGACTCTGTCGTCAATCAGATCGAGTTTGACACAGATGAATTATCTGAGCAGGAAATACACCAGGGCTTCGATCTCCTTAAGAAATTTGAAGGTATCTTTTCTACCGGAGAACAAGATTTGGGAAATACAAAAATTTTCCGACATCGGATCGACTTGATTGATGGAACCCCATTCAAACAGAGGCATCGAAGAATTCCTCCTTCCATGTATGAGGAAGTGAGAAACCACTTACAACAACTTTTATCAGCTGGAGTCATCAGACGTTCATGTAGTCCATGGGCGTCAAACGTGGTGCTAGCGCGTAAGAAAGATGGTTCATTGCGCATGTGTGTAGACTACCGCCAGTTAAACAACAAGACGATAAAGGACGCATATGCCTTACCACGAATTGAAGAAATGCTTGATTGCTTGGGAGGAATGAAGTACTTTTCTGTACTCGATATGAAAAGTGGATATCACCAAGTAGAGCTTGAGGAAGTCCACAAAAAGAGAACAGCATTTACGGTTGGACCTCTGGGATTCTTCGAATACAACAGGATGCCTTTTGGCTTATCTAACGCACCAGCTACTTACCAACGGTTGATGGAACGATGTCTCGACGGTCTCAATCTGGACATCTGTCTTATATATATTGACGACTTGATTGTCTTTTCTCGCACCTATGAGGAGCATATTGAACGTCTGCAGCGGGTATTCCAGAGACTCCAGGAAACTGGACTGAAGTTGGCACCTAACAAATGCAAGCTACTAAAACGCAAAGTCCGTTATGTAGGCTACATGGTGTCAGAGAACGGGATAGAAGTTGACCCAGAGAAAGTAGTCAAAATAAAAAATTGGCCGACACCGACTACTCCTGAAGAGGTAAGAAAATTTATTGGATTTTCAGGTTATTATCGCAAATTTATCAAGGATTTTTCAAAAATAGCCAGGCCATTGTTTGATTTGATGCCAAAGGATGACAAGAAAAAGGGTCGGAAGCAAACCAAGACTAACATCTGGAAATGGGGGGCGGCTGAGGAAGAAGCCTTTACGCAGCTGAAGCAGCATTTGATTAATCCTCCAGTACTTGGCTACGCTGATTACGCTCATCCCTTTGAGCTCCATACCGATGCCAGCGGGATAGGCCTTGGCGCAGTCTTATATCAGAAACAGGATGGTCAACTTAGGGTTATCGCCTATGCAAGTAGGGGATTAGCTTCTTCAGAGCGAAATTATCCAGCCCACAAGCTGGAGTTTCTTTGTCTAAAGTGGGCTATCACCGAGAAATTCCATGACTACTTGTATGGACATGAGTTTGTTGTATTTACTGACAATAATCCGTTAACCTATGCATTGACGAGCGCGCGGCTTGATGCCACAGGACATCGTTGGTTAGCCGCATTAGCAAGTTACAACTTTACCATCAACTATCGAGCAGGTAAGACAAATGTTGACGCTGATGTTTTATCTAGGTTACCAGCAACAGCCTTTCCAAAGCAACATGATGTTATTGAGAAAGAATCGGTTGAAGCTATTTGCCATGCTGTACATGTACCGAACTATTACGAGTCTCTTTGTTTTGCAGCATCGGAAGTCTCCGATGCAGAGGATATACCGGATGACAGATGCGATATGAATGCGAGAGAATGGAGACGAGCACAGGCCCGAGACCAACAGCTTGCATGTCTTATAGAACATTTGAAGACAGGAACCAAACCAGACAGGTTGAAGTATACGAGGGATCAACGAATGAGTGTACTAATCAAAGGTTTCTCTCATTTAAAACTCAATAGAGGTGTTTTACACCGTGTAACGCATTTGGATGGTAAGGAACAGAACCAACTAGTTCTTCCCAAGCAATGCCAGTCTGCAGCACTCCGAAGCCTTCACGATAATGTTGGACACCCAGGAAGGGATAGAACCTTATCTCTTTTAAAGGAAAGGTTCTATTGGCCAGGAATGTCAAAGGATGTTGAGTTACATATCTACAGCTGCCAACGGTGTCTCCGACGCAAGTCACCAACAAACCAACGGGCTCAACTGGTAAGTATTCAGACCTCCGAACCCCTGGAACTTGTATGTATGGACTTCCTTAATTTGGAGCCATGTAAGGGTGGGTTAGAGCACGTACTAGTCGTAACAGATCACTTCACTCGGTACGCACAAGCTTATCCAACGCGTAATATGACAGCAAAAACAACGGCTGAAGCATTTTTTAACAGTTTTGTAACGCATTATGGCTTGCCAAAGAAGATTCATTCTGACCAAGGAGCAAACTTTACTGGAAAATTGATGCGAGAGTTATGTCAGCTATTGAAGATCCAGCAGTCCAGAACCACACCTTACCACCCTATGGGGAACGGAATGTGCGAACGTTTTAATCGCACTTTGTGTGATATGTTAGGAACACTGGATTCTGAAGGGAAACAAAATTGGAAATCACACATTGGACCGTTGGTTCATGCCTACAATTGCACACGTCATGAGTCTACCGGTATTTCTCCATATTTTCTAATGTTTGGACGTCACCCTCGCTTACCAGTAGACTTGGCCTTTGGTTTGGACATAGAACCCAGTAAACCAGCGTCTATGTTAAAATACACAAACTCACTCAAAGAGCGTCTAAAGCAAGCCTACGAGACAGCAACCGCTGCAACAACTAAGGCGCAGACAAAACAGAAACGGTACTATGATATTCGATCTAGGGCAGCTGTGCTGGAGGTAGGGGACAGAGTCCTTGTCAGAAATGTCGCGTTTGATGGTAGGCATAAGTTAGCTGATAAATGGGGAGAACATGTATATATTGTTATCAGGAAACCAAATCAGTCTATTCCTGTTTTCGTGGTACAGATGGAAAATGGTGAGGGTAAGCACCGAACACTGCACAGGAATCTGTTGTTACCCATTGGATCTCTACCGCAACTAGACACTCAACCGGTTCCACGTCCACGGAAGAATTGCAAGAAATTAAATCCAACACCGGCGGAATCACAATCTGAGTCAAGTAGCAACACAGACTTTAACCAGGACGGAGAAGAAAGCGATAGTGGGGAGTCATTCTCTGTGTTGATGGGTAACGAGCCTCAACGGAGTTCAGCACCTATAGGAAACGGTATAGGTAGGCCACCTGAACAGGTCCGGTCCGACACCGTGGCGGAGATGACTTCACTTCATATGATGAAGTAGAAGAAACCAAAATTGAGCAGGATTCGAAAGTCGTGGGAAACGTTGACTCTCAGCAGCCTGATGTGCCTGTGCCCATGCCACGGAGGTCTATTCGAACCCGCAGACAACCTGAGTGGATGCGCCAGGGGGAATTCGCTTGATCGCTTCAAACTCCACCCCAAGACTGGATAATGAGAGCTAATTATATCTGTTCACTTCTTTCCGAAGGTATTGTGACGGATGCTCGGAAAGTTTCCGACGCCATCCTAGAGCTAGTTACAGGGAACACAAAATGACGAGGACGTTATTTAAGGACAGGGGGGAGTAAGTGACAGGTATGAGTTTCTAGGTTTGGGCTATATTGTATATAGGTATTTTATTGTTTATATGTATTTTAGGGTTGTATGATAAATGTAGAATATATCTGACTGCAGAGATCTGTCTGTATGCACATCTGCTAAGTCTAGGAGACTTTCAGTGCAATAGATATTTAGTGTAGGCCTTCACGAAAAATAGGCTTGGGACCACTGGGGTCACCGTGACAACCTATTGTTTGTCATTTCACTCATTGGTGGAAATGCACTGTACGAAATATATTACTAACACCTCATTGCCTTGCACAGTTCTCACTTCACACTGAACAACAGAAGGTGGAGTCGTGGTGGACTTACAATCGACGTTATACCCTAGTGCCATACACCGGGGTGTCGATTACGTCGTAAATACAATTGTGTGCTCACTAAAGACGAAACCTAACCTCAAACCCCGTAGCCAGCGTTGGTTCATTCATTGCTTAGACCCGGGGTAGAGCGGTTACACTTATATTAATTGAAATCACGAAATATTTCAAGGATTCGTCCCGAAATAGAATAATCCGTATTTTCCAAATGAATTTAACAGTTGACAGGAGGTCACACATACATGGTCAACCTTATCTAAAATTCCTTAGGATTTTGGATTAATTTCTATGGGATTGTTCTATGGAATCCTATATGATACCCGAAAGCCCTAATATAACCCTTTATGACTTTTTGTGTAATGGAGAGGACACTGCCATTCAGGTTCAAAAATGTTTCCATTATACCCCAAAACCAACTTATAACGACGCAGCCAATGTCAGCCTAAGGTCATATTGACGACTTCTTGGCTTGGTGGCACGGATGGTCTTATTAATATGTTTAATACAAAGCAAATGTAAAAGACGATTATTTTCGAAGTTGGGTCTGTGCCCACGCATGTGTTTTCTTTAGTCGTTGTTGAATAGCTTTTTTTGGGTTTCTGATATTGAGTCTTCGTGTTTGCAGGTTTCTTGAAACTTTCCATATTCATCCGGTTCTTGATGCTATTTCTAACCCATAGACACTTCGTTGCCTGTATCGAAAAAGTTGTGATTTATTTCACTGTAACGAGTCATTCTTATCGGGACAAAAACATTGCCACTTGATTGACTACAGCTTTGTCCTTCCAGAATCAAACTGCCTATTCTAACAAGATTCTAGTGATAAATTGTGACGGGCATATTCTTTATTTTCCGTGAATCGGGTGTTTTCGTCATAATCGATGTTTAACTCATATAAGTTATCTAGGGCCAAAGGTTGTCGGTAACTAATAAAAGACAAGACAATGGCAACGAACATTGGTACGATATGATCATATCAAGTGATTTGAATAAAACAAGTAAAGTGGAAGGAGAAAAGAAACGATGACAAATATTGCGTTGACAGTTTAGTCGGAACCACAATTATACAAAACATATAGCCTTCAAACGTTCCGGGTGTTCACCGATCCCTTAATGTTACGCGCAATTCCGATGCAGAATTATTATAAAGTATAATCATTTATGATAAAGAACATCATGCAGTTGGATTGTCACGCAAGTTTCATGCTGTCTTTTACGGTTCTAATCTTAATAGAAATATAACTGGGGTCAATGTAGTTTAAATTTCAGAATATCGCTGTAAGGAATCATTAAAGTGATGGCCTATACTCAAACATTTGTCTCACATTGTGATCACATTGTAACATTGAATATAATTTTTACAAAAATGCACGAAAGCAACGTTAGACAAACAGTTGTTTATTGTGTGTCTGATTTGGGTCTGACTTCATACTCAAGGGACCTTAACTTATCAGACGACGGATTGTCCACAAGTGACACTGTTTCATGCCACGAAAGGCCTGCCCCAACTTTCGGAATGGAATAGAATTGAAAGAAAGAAACGCCGAAAGAAAAAAGAAAAGTTCTCTTCAGTAGGCTTTAGTCTTCAGCTTTACTTTTCTCTAAAAATTTACATCAGGAAAGGTTTTGAAAAACTCCAAAATTTCGCTAATGTAAAACCTAATTCATTTGTCGAAATTAGCGGAGATCGAATTATTTGAAAATTTCAGAATAACTCAGGCCAGTTCACAATTTCAACTTTACGGTACTATAAAAATTCTAAATTTCCTGTACAAAACACAATTAAGGCTACCAAATTGAACTTGAGATCCTTCCCTTTATAAACACTGGACATATGCAGTAAAGCGGAAGTTACACACATTAATTTCTCGGGGAAATTTCCTCACAGCTCAGTTGTTTTTTCGCTCCGAGCTTGTAAGGCATTCTCATATTCTATTATGTCACACCAATAACATGGAATTGTTGTACAAAAAATTCTTATGGGAAAAACAGAACGTTTTAACTAAACTGGATCACGCATCAAGGAAGGACATTTAAAAAAAAAAAACAGAACTATCCCATGTCATTTTTCTTGGAACGAATTTGCGTTTCCTAAAAATCTCATCCTCTGGTTTATTATTATTCGCCAGCAAGAAGCTCAAATATACCTCACATATATAGCATAGGAAGAAGTAATAGCTTGACGGGTCATCAACGGAATCAATACTTGTCTGTCATCAATTGACAATTGAGTCATTTATTTCACTTCTATGTTTCCATAACCTTGAGCTGTCACTTATTTAGGGATCTGGTCCGATGTTTTTGCCTTAACTTTCCGATAGTTTCTAAGAATTAACTTGGAACGCCCGAGGCTTAAAACATTTTGTCTGGTTTTTTTAAATTTAGTTGCATTGGACGTTGTCTTCGATTTTATATAAGAAAAAAACCAGAAATTCTGTTTGACCATTCTTTGGTGTTTTAAGATTTACATTTTTTATTCTGTTATAGTTGTTCGAAGGGCTAGAATTCTGCGCCTAGACTAAATAAGAAGTTTAAATAAATAATTTATAATTGAGAAGGCCGGGTGGCTGAGTGGTCTAGTTTGCCGGCATTTACTGCTGGGTGAGTCGGTGCCTAATTCTGAGGATCTTGGGTGCGATTCCCGCATGGGCTTCAACCTGAACAATTTTCTCAACTAGAATCTGTTGAAACTAAGATAGTCTTATCCAAAAATAAAGAAAATACTAAAGAAGTTTTAAATGTTGAATGTGTTGCACCGTTTGACCAATAAACACTGAATTATATTTTCCGCATTTGTGATTATAAGCTACTTTTGATATAAATTCTGTATTGTCGTAATATCACATGTGGAGAATGTAATTCAATATAAATTGGTAACGCGATACAAAATAACCTAGACCGCATGTTAGAGGATAATATATGTAGTATTTTCATTATAGAATTTACAATTATAGTGGCCACTTGTTCATAAGATGGAATCGATACAATATTTGTTTTGATTGATTGATTGATTGATTGATTGATTAGTGTTTTACGCCGTGGTTAAGGGCATTTCACTTATATGGCGAAGGTGTTTTCCGACAATAATTGACACCAGCACAACCAGGAAATGAAGCGTTTTCATAACATTGAAAAGATCATTTTCCTCCAGCACTAAGTAAAAACAGTAACGCTACTTTTAAAAATAAACTGCCCTTACCAAGAGGACCAATATTTGGGCAAAGGACTCTAACAAAGTATTGTACAACCATCACATGTCGAGGTTCAAGGCCGAAGCAGCTTCAGGTTGGCAATGGAAATATAAGCCATTAGAAGAATGATATGAAACAAAACCTTGACTAACTTCTACTAACATTGAGTTGGCGTGTTGAATAAAACACCGTATAAAATCCAACTTAATTTCATTTGTTTGTATTCACTTCTGGTTCAGTTCTTAAAGTTTAATCTGTCATTTATTCGCATTGAAACAAAATGATACAACGGGTCATTCCCTGTCATTGACCCGAGGACCTATATAAGGGAAGCCTGATGAATGCATTTTTATAACGTCTGTAAATGTCAACCCAACAAAGAAAGAAGCCACTTTAATATTATTGATGGGCATCAATTTTTTTTATTCCAACAATAAATGGCATATCAAACTATAAATACGGAGCCAGAACTGACAACAAACAAATGGAAATGACTTGGACTTCATACTGTGTTTTGTTCAACACGCCAACTCACTGTTAGTAAAAGTAAAGTGTTTTGTTTTACATTAGCCTTCTAATAGGCGTATATTCCCATTGAAAATATGACGCTGCTTCGGGCACGAACCCCGAACTTACGACATGTGTTATTCTGTAGATTTGTTTTCAAAGAATGCTATCATTTGAAATGAATTGTTACCAGGAGTTTTTCGTGAATGCAATAACTGGGAGTTTATCTAAAAGATCAGACACTTTAACTGAAAGGGAAGTTACATTGATTATTCTTTGGGATATTTAAATTTCATATTTCCTCGATAATTATGTTGTGGCTTTTCAAAGATAATACTTCCTTAGCGTTAACAGTAAACGGACAATTTTACAGATGGAGATTCCTCTGGGAATCAAAATCAGGAACCTCAGTGTGAGGCTTATTATCGCCTGCAATTACCAGCCTTCTACAACAAAATTAAAAAAAAATGTATTTCTTAACTTTCCATTCCTTGTGTATTTGTACATTTTGTACTGATACATTTACTTTTGAATGCCTCCAATTTCGATATGTCTTCTTAATACAATCGATTTTAACGCTGTTACTTATGAATTAAGACTATGTACTTATATTAATTGAAATCACGAAATATATCAAGGATTCGCCACGAAATAGAATAATCCGTATTTTCCAAATGAATTTCACAGTTGACAGGAGGTCACACCTACATGGCCGCCCTGATATAAAATTCCTTAGGATTTTGGACTCAATTTTTTGGGATTGTTCTTTGGAATCCTATATGATATCCGAAAGCCCTAATATAACCCTTTATAACTTTTTGAGTAAGGGAGAGGTCACTGCCATTCAGGTTTTAAAATGTTTCCATTATACCCCAAAACCAACTTATAACGACGCAGCCAATGTCAGACCATAACGTTAGGCGCAATTCCTATGCAGAATTATTATAAAGTATAAGCATTTACGATATCAAACTTCAGATAACATCATGCAGTTGGATTGTCACGCAAGTTCCATGCTGTCTTTTACGGTTCCAATCTTAATAGAAATAGAACTGGGGTCAATGTAGTTTGAGTTTTAGACCATCGCTGTATGGAATCGTTAAAATAATGGTTGTTTCATTGTGTGTCTGATTTGGGTTTGACCTCATACTCAAGGGTACTTAACTTATCACACGACGGATTGTCCACTTTACACTGTTTCGTGCCAGGAAAGGCCTGTCCTACCTTTCGGAATAGAATAGAATTGAAAGAAAGAAAAGCGGAAAGAAAGACGAAACGTTCTCTTCAGTGGACTTTAGTCTTCAGCTTTACTTTTCTCTAAAAATTTATATCAGGAAAGGTTTCGAAAAACTCCAAAATTGCACTCATGTAAAATATAATTCATTAGTGGAAATTAGTTCTATCAATGGTAGCACTTTATGTCGTACTAATATTGAGTTCCTACAAATCCTTGCCGTATCAGAATGACTGGTGAGACACCAAGGCGTTTTGACTACAAAATACTTCATTTCGATCATAATCAATCAATCAATATGCAGAATAAACTCTTAAACAAAACTCGTGATCTACACATAGAAAACCTTTTGGTTTTGACAGTCTCGTCAGTTTCGAATGCGTAATGCGCAAGTGGAGTTTCCGTTAACATCTTTTTGTCTTGAAACTATTTTGGAAATTCACGACATATGCGTCCAACCAAGTATGCAATGGGCTACATATAAATCTAAAAAAATAAATAAAATAATTTAATCTTAAATCTCTCCTTTGATCAGCCTTTAGTGGTTTTGGTTCATAATAAGAGTTATGGAGTGTAAATCTTGTTTTTGTCGTCATTCCTGAAACGCGGAGTACTGTTATCTGGGTCTTTGGGTTACGTCAAGGGCAGTTAATTCATTTAGTTATTAAGCTAATGTGTTCATATCAATAAGCCAAACTCGTCCAATGGTTTTTGTGCCAATTATATTCATTGTTAGACAGTTTACAGTGAAGGGTATGTTAACATTAATTAATGAAGCACTGCCTTTGGGAGAATGTCTGACCATATATGTTCACAATATAACTGTTTCTTAACATATGACGTCACTATCGATACAAACCGATGTCGTGTTTTAGCGGATAGCGCGTCTGCCTTATAATTCTACTCGACCAACCTGGGATTAGTATAGAGGCATAAGAAACATGCTCTCCTTTGAATCAGCAATCCGCGAATGTGTTACTTGGCAGCTGCACATTGTCCCATTTTATCTGCATAATAAATAGTGAAACTCATAAAGGTAAGTAGAATATTCACTAATAAAATACAAATGAAAAGTCGCTCCAAAAGGTTTGTAGAGCTGAATTAAAGCATCATTTGTTTATGATAATAACGATACAGCCAAGATGGCGGCTTTGTAGTTTGCTTTATGTTGCGAAGTAATCGGTTTTGTGAAAGTAAAGGCAATAAATCCACACATTTTCAGTTTCTTCCCGATTGATCTTAAGACTTGAGCTGAGTGTCATTGAGAAGACATTTGAAAAGCTTTAACCTACACGGTCATATCAAGTAGTGTGAGTTCAATCGGTGAGCTGCTTAATCAGTTGAACACTGCTTTGCAAGGCTTTGTGTAATTGTACATTTCGTGCGTAAAGAAAGCCGATCTTCCAAAAGTTTTCCTCCTTTGATTATGTTGTTCACATGACATTTCGATTTTATATTAACAATGTAATGTGGAAGGGTATTGAAAAGAGATTTTAAAAAAAAATCAGCCTGATATTAAGTCGTAAGACTTTCTAATACAGTCCACTTGTCTGGGTTGTACTTGTGTTCAGTATGAGGCCTGATCTGTACGTTACGGGCAGCTTCTAGCTCACTTTTATTGAAAATTATTTTCCTTTCTCAAACCAGGACAAAGAAAAGACCATAGGCGATACGGCCTCTTGCGGACACACGATCGCAGCTTGAACCTTTCAACGCAATTGCTATTAATAAGGTAAGGATCGGGTTAGTATAGATACGTGAGGGTCTCGACTTCGATTGCCACATATATAACTCCTTGTGATATGAAGCTGATATTTTGTTGCGCATTTGCATTGATAGTGTCTTTTTCATTCTGACTTTTTTTATTGAGCTGTTACAGTACAATATAAGTGAAATAAATTCGACCGAATAAAACAAAACATATAAGTTAATAACCCCAAGTGTGTCGTAAAACGTTATTTAGTCAAAATAAAAGCAATAGTTTAGCAAACTTGCATGTGATCAATACACGATGACATATAATAGAAGCACTATAGGTGTTCAATTAATCAATCAATCCCATCCAATCAATCAATCCCATCCAATCAACCAATAAACAATATTATGATTGGTTTATTAATCGACTGATTGATGATATGTCATTGGCAGCGCGCTCAAGAATTTTTACTCAAATGCTAGCAGATCACAACAGTATTTGCCTCATAAATCATCGATAAATTGCGAACTGGTGCCTTTCTTAAATTCGCCGTCCATAGCTCAGCCCATAGACAGCATAACTAAGTGAGCGTTATCATTAAGATATATTAAAGATAAGATATATAGATATATCGTGATCATATTTTCCATGGCAGTGGGAAACTAACATCAGGCATACAAATGGTTACATCTTGAAAGTTTTATTTAAAAAGTTGGCTTGTAAGAAATCTCAAAGATTTAATATCATATAAATAAGTATATATTGAATAAATTTAGAGCGAAAAGTGTGCTTGCCTTCACCGGGACTTTAATCCGGGACCTTTGGGTTTCAGACCTAACACTCTACCTACTGGGACGACAGATAAATAATTATATTTATATATATAATTGTAAATATTTCATACTGACAACCGAAAAGAAAACTCAGACGAGGTACAACATATTTAGGGTCAACATTATTCCGTTCATTTTATTTATGACACGAAAATATAATACAATGTAAATAACTCCCAAACAAATATCTTTATATACAAATCCAAGATGTATGACTAGATTTTTTTAAAATACATGCTTTTTAAGGAAAAGGATGAAACTATATCATGCTGAATCGAAATTTTACAGAAACAGATTCAACTTGAGTTATTTTCAACTTTATCCTTCTGTATGATTAATGCCATACATTGTATGCGCTGCATCAAAGCAAGTAGTTAGGCCTGTCGTCATAATTGCCTTCGTTGTCCCGAACATATAAAAAATGCAATGTAAACGACATATATCACAACTCTCTCTGGATAAAACTTTCTCGGGCAATGCATTGACTTGCGTACATTTTCTCATAAACTCTTCTGAAACGGCGTTTTAAAAAAACCATAGATTCAATAACAACGGGTTTTTATGTCCCAGAATAAGGCCCAGCCTTCTTCCGTTTGGAACACAAACAACATCATATACCGGTATGGCAAACTGTAAACCCCTGTATTGCCTTATTAGAATAACCATTCAACTGTTTACGCACGATGAGACCCAATGGGAAAATATAACAACCCAACGGCACCGGTGTCCTTTTTATCAAATTGAGCATCAATGTGATTCATACGGAGATATATTAGTATGATTTAAAGTTGTAGACTTGTTTTATGTTTTATTGGGATTGTGCGTCATCCTGAGCGTTATTTCACCTGTACACGGGTTGAATCGAAAAAGGAAACCACCGTCGACGTCACTTGCAAAACCAGAGGTAAATTTGGGACAGTCACGTGATGGAATACAAATACATCGCGAACACAAATCGGTTTTGTCACTTTTGTGTCACAAGGAAACATTCGCAAGGAAAACACGAAGCTCCCTCCAATCAACCGCTAAAGACGAAGGCGCTGATTTTAGTTCTCGGTCAAAATTTCACCCACACATCAAATCAGACGGGAAATTCGATTGTAAATCATTATATGAATCGGATGCATGCCAAAATGAGACTTTAAAATGCAATTACCTTCTATTATCGGCCTGGTACGGTAAAATATAATTTCAATAATAACATAGTTTAATATCATTCCTCATCACAACAAAATATCTGATTACAATGATATTTTCAAAATGCCAACCGCAAAGCAAGATATAGCCACCGAGTTTGTGTACTACGAAAACAATACGTGTGTGATATAAGAGATTATTTTTCACCTTTATTTGTGAATAGATATAGGTTTCAAATTGAGCAAAACGTCAGGTGCATTTAACAGCATCTCTGTAACAACAACAACTAGTAGCACAAACAATATCATTGAAATGTCTAG
>JAVFBW010003900.1:0-19306 GCA_034783835.1 Mopalia ciliata
CATCAGTCATACCCTCTACATGTATTTCTTTCATCAATCATACTCTGTACATGTATGTGTTTCATCAGTCATACTCTTTACATGTATTTGTTTCATCAGTCATACTCTCTGCATGAATTTGTTTTATCAGTCATACTCTTTACATGTATTTGTTTTATCAGTCATACTCTCTACATGTATTTGTTTCATCAGTCATACATCATTTGTTTCATCATCCATACCCTCTACATGTATTTGTTTCGTCAGTCATACTCTCTTCATTTGTTCCATCAGTCATACTCTCTACATGTGTTTGTTTCATCAGTCATACTCTTTACATGTGTTTATTTTATCAGTCATACTCTCTACATGTCTTTGTTTTATCAGTCAAACTCTCTACATGTAATTGTTTTGTCAGTCATACTCTGTCCATGTGTTTGTTTTGTCAGTCATACTCTCTACTTGTATTTGTTTCATCAATCATACTCTTTACATATATTTGTTTCACCAGTCATACTATCTAGATGTATTTGTTTTATCAGTCATACTCTGTTCATGTGTTTGTTTTATCAGTCATATTCTCTACATGTATTTGTTTTATCAGTCATACTCTCTACATGTATTTGTTTCATCAGTCATGCTCTCTATATGTATTTGTTTCATCAGTCATACTCTCTACATGATTTTTTTATCAGTCATACTCTCTACATGTGTTTGTTTTATCAGTCATACTCTGTTGATGTGTTTGTTTTATCAGTCATACTCTCTACATGTATTTGTTTTATCAGTCATACTCTCTACATGTATTTGTTTCATCAGTCATTTTCTGTACATGTGTTTGATTTATCAGTCATACCCTCTACATGAATTTGTTTTATCAGTCATACTCTGTTCATGTATTTGTTTCATCATTCATACCCTCTACATGTATTTGTTTCATCAGTCGTACTCTCTTCATATATTTGTTTCATCAGTCATACTCTGTACATGTATTTGTTTCATCAGTCATACTTTCTTCATGTATTTGGTTCATCAGTCATACCCTCTACATGTATTTCTTTCATCAATCATACTCTGTACATGTATGTGTTTCATCAGTCATACTCTTTACATGTATTTGTTTCATCAGTCATAGTCTCTACATGAATTTGTTTTATCAGTCATACTCTGTTCATGTGTTTGTTTTATCAGTCATACTCTTTACATGTTTTTGTTTTATCAGTCATACTCTCTACATGTATTTGTTTCATCAGTCATACATCATTTGTTTCATCATTCATACCCTCTACATATATTTGTTTCGTCAGTCATACTCTCTTCATTTGTTCCATCAGTCATACTCTCTACAGGTATTTGTTTCATCAGTCATACTCTCTACATGTATTTGTTTTATCAGTCATGCTCTCTACCTGTATTTGTTTTATCAGCCATACTCTTTACATGTATTTGTTTCATCAATCATACACTTTACATATATTTGTTTCATCAGTCATACTCTCTACATGTATTTGTTTTATCAGTCATACTCTCTACATGTATTTGTTTCATCAGTCATACTCTCTACATGTATTTGTTTCATCATTCATACATCATTTGTTTCATCATTAATACCCTCTACATGTATTTGTTTCATCAGTCATACTCTTTTCATTTGTTCTATCAGTCATACTCTCTACATGAATTTGTTTTATCAGTCATACTCTGTGGATGTGTTTGTTTCATAAGTCATATTTTCTACATGTATTTGTTTTATCAGTCATACTCTCTACATGTATTTGTTTCATCAGTAATACTATATGCATGTATTTGTTTTATCAGTCATACTCTCTACATGTATTTGTTTTGTCAGTCATACTCTTTACATGTATTTGTTTCATCAGTAATACTCTCTACATGTATTTGTTTCATCAGTTATACTCTCAACATGTATTTGTTTTATCAGTCATACCCTCTACATGTATTTGTTTCATTAGTCATACTCTCTACATGTATTTGTTTCATCAGTCATTCTCTCTACATGTATTTGTTTCATCAGTCATACTCTCTACATATATTTGTTTCATCAGTCATACTCTGTTCATGTGTTTGTTTTAATGTTTCGTTTATTTTATTTTAGGGATCGCGAGATCAGATTTAAATGCTCCCTGCAGAACACAATATTAGACGTTTTAAGAAGTCGACCTGGCTGGCAGGAAGTAGTTGGGTAAGATCAAAAATTTCAATTTATTGATATTTATCTACACACAGATTAATTTTTTAGTGGCAAAGTTGAACCTGGAAAAATAATTAATCTTGTGTGGGTTTTTACAGGCAATAAAAAGTCATCATATATGGGCAATACAAAGTCATCACATACGGGCAATACAAAGTTATCACATACAGGCAATAAAAAATCATCCCATATGGGCAATACAAAGTCATCACATATGGGCAATACAAAGTCATGACATACAGGCATTACGAAGTCATCACATTTAGGCAATACAAAATCATCACATATCTGCTATACAAAGTCATCACATACGGGCAATGCAAAGTCATCACATACGGGCAATACAAAGTCATTACATACGCCACCGGCAATACAAAGTCATCACATATGGGCAATACAAAGTTGTCACATACGTACAATGTAAAGTCGTCACATAGGGGCAATAAAAAATCATCCCATATGAGCAATACAAAGTCATCACATATGGGCAATACAAAGTCATCACATACAGGCAATACGAAGTCATCACATATAGGCAATACAAAATCATGACATATGTGCTATACAAATTCATCACATACGGGCAATACAAAGTCATCACATACAGGCAATACAAAGTCATCACATACGCCACGGGCAATACAAAGTCATCACATATGGGCAATACAAAGTCGTCACATACGTACAATGTAAAGTCATCACATACGGGCAATACAAAGTCATCACATAAGGCAATATGAAGTCATCACATATGGGCAATACAAAGTCATCGTATATTTGCTATACCAAGTCCTCACATTTGGACAATACTAAGTCATCATATATGGGCTATACGAAGTCCTCATATTTTACGCGAAAATCGACGAATAATTGCGTCTCCTTAATTAATCCATAAATGTTCTAGAAGAACCAGTAGCCTAATTATTTTTAAATGTCTATAGTGAATATCAGCGACCGGCCGCGTGAACAAAGCTCAGTGGACCATGTGCTTTGTATTTGACTGTTGCTTCAACCACAGGTGGTCTTCTGCTGAGGACTACTTTCGCCCAGCTACATCAACCGTAACACCAAAGACAAAGGCATTACTTGAGGACAGTGGCTAATCACGACTAGGGGGTCTGCTTTGAGTCGTATCATACGAACACCTCTAAATTGTTCATTCGTATGGATTTTGTGGTGATCACGTCTATGCTACGTCAGCTAGGTGGAGACGCTCCCTAAGCTA
Source organism: Mopalia ciliata (assembly GCA_034783835.1). Lineage (NCBI taxonomy): Eukaryota > Metazoa > Mollusca > Polyplacophora > Chitonida > Mopaliidae > Mopalia > Mopalia ciliata. The sequence continues at coordinate 3,417 of JAVFBW010003900.1, forward strand.
TGGGTCAACACGAAACAGACCTGTTTGTGATGTCTGTATTGCCTCCTGGGATTGCCATGTCTTGCTTTTGTTTGTTGCCAGTTGTATTAAGGGTGATTTCCTTCACCCATTGGCCTGACAAGCCATCATATAGTGAAATAACTTTAGTGTGATGTAAAACCCCAATCAAACAAATACTCCTTTCCTTTGAATAACAACACATGAACTGATATGCTGTGTTTCAACAATAACACTATTTCTCTTCCTTTTCTGCAGTTACGATGTCTTCCACCAGCAACAGAGTGAAGTCGTACAATCCTATCCTGGAATGGTGATTCAAGAACTTACATCCTTTGATGATTCTGTGTGTAAGTTCTTTGCTGTGGACAGAATTCATCCTGATGTAAGTTGAACAGATATTCTTCTAATGGTGCTAATAAGCAGCCTGGATGGATTATTCATAGCATGTTGTCCTGCACACTTTCCAGGCTCAAAAGTCAATGGCCAGGGCTTAATGGTTATTATGTCATCCTGCTAACCATACTTTGACTTAACGCCCAAAGATTTTAATTCCCCTGTTGACTTTCAATTATATGGTTCATTACATGTCTTAATTTAAGCAAGGAACATTGGAAATGAACACTCTGTTGTCATAGGAGTGAAATACCCTCCAATCAAACAAACAAACAAACAAATAAAACCAGACCCTAAAATTACTTTTTGTTCAATATGCCCTATGGGACAACTCGCATGATAAGTTGAGGTTGTCCCTGTCATCCTTGTTTTCCCTCACCCTTCCTGACTACCGGACAACCAGCATGATAAGTTGATGTTGTCCCTGTCATCTTGGTTGGACCTCATCCTTCCTGACCACACAACAACCAGAATGATAAGTTGAGGTTGTCCCAGTCATCTTGGTTGTCCCTTACGCCTCCTGACCACATGACAACTAGCATGATTAGTTGATGTTGTCCCTGTCATCCTTGTTGTCCCTCATCCCTCTTGACCAAACGACAACCAGCATGATAAGTTGAGGTTGTCCCTGTCATCTTGGTTGTCCTTCACCCTTCCTGACCACACAACAACCGGTATGATAAGTTGAGATTGTCCCTGTCATCCTTGTTGTTCCTCACCCTTCCTGTCTACAGGACAACACCAGCATGATAAGTTGATGTTGTCCCGGTCATCCTTGTTGTCCCTCACCCCTCTTGACCACACGACAACCAGCATGATAAGTTGAGGTTGTCCCTGTCATCTTGGTTGTCCCCCGCGCCTCCTGACCACACGACAACCATCATAAGTTGATGTTGTCCCAGTCATCCTTGTTGTCCCTCACCCCTCCTGACCACACAACAACCAGCATGATAAGTTGAGGTTGTCCCTGTCATCTTGGTTGTCCCTCAGCCCTCCTGACCACACAACAACCAGTTTGATAAGTTGAGGTTTTTTCTGTCATCCTTGTTGTCCCTCACGCCTCCTGAACACACGACAACCAGCATGATAAGTTGAGGTTGTCCCTGTCATCTTGGTTGTCCCTCATCCCTCCTGACCACACGACAACCAGTTTGATAAGTCGAGGTTGTTTCTGTCATCCTTGTTGTCCCTCACGCCTCCTGAACACATGACAACCAGCATGATAAGTTGAGGTTGTCTCTGTCCTCTTGGTTGTCCCTCGCCCTTCCTGACTACAGGATAACCAGCATGATAAGTTGAGGTTGTCCCTGTCATCCTTGTTGTCCTTCACCTTTCCTGACTACAGGACAACCAGCATGATAAGTTGAGGTTGTTTCTGTCATCCTTGTTGTCCCTCGCCCTTCCTGACTACAGGATAACCAGCATGATTAGTTGAGGTTGTCCCAGTCATCTTGATTGTTGTATATGCAGCTTACATGTATGGGGAAGGTTGAATTTAATTTAAAATGTTTAACACATCCGATGAAGAACAGTATCTCAATATCATATTCATGCTGTCTTTATAAGCATTAGAGGAACATTATTTTCCAACTGAGCAGACCATTTTCCCACCCCATTGTGGGCAATACAATTTTGCCCATATAAAGTGAAATATGCTTGATTGTGACAATAATTTCAACTCGAACAAACCAAATATTGGTTGTAGGATGCTCGTGAAGCTGAGGAAAATGAAGAGGCTATTCCCTCCACCCCTACCTCACAGAGAAAAAAGAAAAAGAAGAGCGGAAAGTTAAGACCAGAGAGCCGGGGTTCTGATGTATCGGTAAATTTATTATTTTATTCTCTTGAAGTTGGTCACATGTTTAATGTTGGCCCTCTTCCTAGTTCATTTATTGTTTTCCAGATCAGCAGATTTTTCATCAAATTTGAGCAGTTACTTGTGGTTCTTTTTAAAATGATCTCTCATGAGTGATAGGTGCTAACTTAATTCAATTCCCAGGTTTTACTTCTAGGAATAATTTTTGTCCAAAATAAATATCAGACCACCCATCAAGTGGTGCCACTAAGTACCAAGGATAAATTTTCAAGGTCAAACACTCCATAATTCAGGGTTTATCTAGTGTCAGTTGATTTGAGTATTTGTTGGATTATAAGAGGTTTACTATCTGTGGTAAGATGTTTAGGTTAAATGTCCTTATCCTCAGTTAGTGGTGCACCCTCGGGACTGAATTTTCTTACAAAAAGTACAGAAAATGACCATGAAATCACCCTGATAAACTCTGCACTTGATGCGGATGCAATAGATACATTCTTTGTCTGTGATATATTCATTAACATGGTTTTTTTGGTTGTTGTTTTTTTTTTTAAATTTTACAATGACGTAGAGATGTGGACCTATTGGCACAGAGGAAATTCTTAAGCAGACTATTATAAAATCCTTTTTATATTTTGAATATTTACAGTATTTTTTTATTTGGGATAACAATTTGAACAGATTCTAGTATAAAAAAAATGAAAACCCTAGTAGTAAAATTCATGTAAACTAACCACAGTTGTAGCTCTTCATTACTACTACACTGTTTATAATCCGATGTATATCTCCAACACCTTGTTTTATGCCTCTATACAACTCTCATTGAACTTAATTTAAGGCTTAAGAAAATATTTGTTATTGTAATCTGAATTAATTCCGACAGTATTTTAATCTTTAAATTTTTAACTTTAAATACAAGGGATACATATGTGAATATAAATCTTTTTTAAATGATAAATCATCTTTATCAGTGGCATCTGATACCAGAAGCCAACCTGATCTCAGCATAAATAGCAATAAGAAACATTTTCAGACTTAATGAAAGAATAAAATAATAAAAATTAATTTCATGTCTTAACCAATAAGATTGTTTATTTTTGTTGTTAAAGAGGGGACAAATAAAAGAGGAATTGGAACTTGTGGTTTTGTAACATGTTAGATTATTTATATTTTTCTAAGCATACAGTCTGCATTGACCTTTAACCTTTGAGTGTGTGTTCTGTGACTATGTATGTATACTGTACTTAAATGTTAAGCAAACATAAACAGAGAATATTTGTAATGTTAAGTGAAATTCCATGTTAGCTTGTCTGTTCTGTTCACAATTGGGTTATTTTAGGTTATACTGGCTGGTAATTAGAGATCAATGGATGGGTGTAGAAGAAATGCCTGGAGGGGGTGGGAGATTGATAATCATATCCTGTGCTGATAGAGATCAGCAGGTTGTAATTGTTAGATCTGATATCATATTGTTATAATTCTTTGTTAAAAACTAAATCATATGGTTATGTACGGACATATATTTGTTTGTTTGATTGGGGTTAAACATCATACTCAAGGGTATTTCACTTATAAGACTTCAGATTGTCCACTTCACACTGTTCCTTGCCTAATTACAGTGGAAACCATTGCGGAAACATTGTAAAACCACCTCTGTGATTGTCTGGAGCCACATCGTGTGACTCAATCAGATATACCTGATAGTATTTTTGTTATATTGGGATAACACTTTCTTAGTTTAAACAGAATCTAGTTAAGACAATTTTGCAGGTTAAAACCCATCCGGGAATCGAACCCAAAGCTCAGATTTTTTCTCCAAATCGGCAGCGGTTAATGCCAGCCACCTAGATCACTCAGCCACCCGGCCTTCTACCGTTATTAGAAGCCTAGGTGACTAAATGGTCTAGGTGGCCGAACTAGAATCTATTTAAAGTAAAAAAGTGTTATCCCAAAATAACGAAAATACTGTTAATACTCACTTTCTAAAAGACACCAAATAATTCATATACCTGATGGTTGACAGGCTGACATAGATAGCGTGAAGTAGGATTAGTAAGTGCACTCTCTAACCACTAAGCCGCAGCTGCGGGCCCTTGGGACAATATTATAAAAATTTTGCTTGATTGGAGTTATGCCATACATAGCTAAAGGCTATTTTACTCCTATGACGACCTGCCTAAGTTTGAAACTCCAAGGTAATAATAATTAAGAAAAGAGCAAACACCTGGTTGTAGTGTATAGTTACAAAAGGGCAAGCATATTTATTGTGGAGATGATTTTTTAAAAAGTCATTTATAATTGTTAAAAATCAAAACAAAATGAACATATATATGCCAAGTTAAAATACTAATATTAAACAGTTGAAAAACACAAAATTATGCCATAATTCAGTCATTGGCTATATCTAAATATTAATAATGAATTGGTCATCAATACAATTTGATTAATTGATTATTAACACGGTGCAAATAATAATGAAAAGTAAAGGTGACTTCTATTGACCTGATCAAATACAAACATATCCAACCTTTAAAGGTTTTAAAATATTTGAATTTTGGTTTCATTTTAACATTTGCTTTTACTTGGGGATTATCAGATATTTACTAGCTACATAAACCCAACTTGTTTACTACATCTTCCATTCAGTTCATATATAAGATGTATTTTTTATTGGAATATGGGTTTGTTAAAATCAATGTTTCCTTCAGAAGAAATAACTTCACAGGTTTCTATGAAGAGTTGGATTATTTGGTTTATTGGAAACACAATAGTTTTCTAAACGGAACTCTTTATTTGTACTCAAGTGCAATATTCACACTTGTATATGAGCTTGTAAAATAACAACATGCCTTTGCACCCAATTTCGTTGAAAATAATCCACATATTCAAGATTGGGGCTTTAACTAAGCACAACAAATTCAAGTTATCACAATCATATGTCAGGTGTGTAACATTTTATCAGCGTCTTCTTGGTACATGTATATCCAATGTTCATAACCAAGAAAACCACTTCCTTGTGTATCTAATATCTCCTCATATCGTTTGTATGATCGTAGCCAGAACATTTTCTTATTATTAGTATCTGGCATCTCTGTTGTTTATATTGACAAATTCCCATTGCGTTCACGATAACTCAATTACTTCTGACTTTGAACATGCATTATTCTCACATTCTTTGAACACAATTTATAGATGTCGTTTATAGAAAATCCTTGAGACCCACATTTCTACACAAACTGTCAGGAAGAATTATGAAAACTCCGTTATCATAAGTATCTGTTAATATGTCATGGTGTACAGTATTAAAGCTAGCTATATCAGAGTCTTGTGTTCTCAATAATTTCTTCAGGATAATCCCTATTAGGAGGATGTGATTCTCGCTGCGGCACAACAGGTTTGTTCTCTGTTGCTCGGAGAAAACTTTCTCCACGACCAAATAAGGGGTTGTTCACCGGGCCACCAGATCTCATTTCTGGAACAAGTGTTCCATGATGCCATGTATGGTTAAAGTTATCATCATTTTGGTCAGCTTCTTTCGAGAGCATTGTGAGATCGATGTGGGGCAGGTCATGACCTACAGTCGCCCAGTCACTATTTACATGCTTCCCACCACCGTTCATACGGTTGATTTTTCTCCCTTTCATGGAGGTTGCACCAACAATGATAGGAATTTCTAGGCGAAGGTCTTTCCCACCGGATATCTCCACCCGGAATTGAAAAATGTAATTGATGTCAATAATGTCACAATATTCCAGTTTCGTTTCTGGTATGTAAGGTGGAATTGTCAGGCGAACATTTTCCCAACGGCGACCTTGACTTTCACCAAGGTCAACCTCATCTCGCCGTCTGTTGACGATTTGTTGAAAAGTATTGGATGAATTATTGGCGATAAAGGTGCTCTTCATAATGAGAGAGGCTTGCACTGCTGTGATGACTTTAGGGCACCTGTTAGCCACTTGGGCGGCTACGAACAGGTCCTCCCCAGGGACCACCCCGGTTTTGTTCACCATTATCGTTGCTTTTACTTTGCCAAATGAGCAGGTGCCATAGATGCGCTTTTGTTGAACAAGCTCTTGGCTCTGATTTAAACTGTCTGGGAGTGGGGAATGTCTCAGTAACAGAAACGGCTCAGACGTCAAACTAGAGTCTATAGGCTTTTCTCCTTGAACTGTAGCTTTCAGGACATACGTCACACTCCCAAATTTCCCGATATAAGATGAGGGTAGGTTATCCGGTAGTAAATACTCAAATGGGAATTCATGATGACCCTCTTTAAGACTCAGAAAATCTGCTTGGCTTGAGTCGACAACAGACTTTGATGCGTTAATATAACTTTCACTGGCTTGATATCGCTGTCCGTCTTTATCTTCCCAAGCTGCTACACCTTCCCCTCGAATGTGAAGTAAAATTGTCTTTATTATCGATGGACGTAAAAGTCGTAAAGAAATCTGCCCTCGTACAATTTCCCCTGGTTGATATTGATACTGTTCATCTATGTCATGTTCTAAGTTGATCACGATATGTTCTACAGCCGACATCTTTAGGGGTTAGCAAATTCACACTAAACAAAAAAAATCACAACATAGAAATTCACCAAATCAAAGTTTAACAGGTTCAAATGTAGATAAATAACCTGAAAGTCATGATCTTTTTCTCGGATATAAAATTAACAAATTTCATTCATGTGATCAATCGTGGTTCAGCATCCAGCAAATGTATGTTCAAACTGTGTATGGCTATGTGGAAGTTTTACTATAGCTTGTGGTCAGCTGGACAACTGTGCAATAAAAACACACGACACTATTAAACACTGTAATATCAACAGATATTCTCTGTTACAGGACTAGTTCTTCTTTTTAAAAGTTTTACGCATGTATGCTGAAACCACACTAAATTTGTTCTCAACATGTGAAGTCGTTGAGATGTGGCCTTAACTAAGCTGTTAACTGTGGCGAGAATTCATGCACATGAGAAGCACACACCTGGATATAACCTTCCAGACGCACACACTTTATAGTCGTTGATTCTCGTATTGCTTCACTCTGTTTAGCTACAATCCAGCATTTCATTGGAGTCCTTTGATTGAAGAGACTGTGGCGTTCACTTCAACTCAAATATATAACCAGAATATAATTTCCTTGTGAGCATTTCACCTTCTTCAAATAACTTGAGTAATCCACTTCCACTTCCTTTAAGAAAACAGTATGTTCAAGACACCAAATCACATATTCTTAAGGTTAAACATCTAGTGTTTTATGATCATTTCCACAGTGTCACTGTTCTGTAAGCACTTGTCTGAGGCTGTCCAATTTCTTTCTTTTATGAATCGAGCAATTGGTTCACTGCAAAAAGAAAAAAATGTTAGATTATTCGACAATTATATTACAAGGACAAGTATATAAGGATATGGCTATTTCTGACTACAACTTAAAATTAGATTGGCTAATGCCTGTTACTGTTGTAGATGTTAATTCTTTCTAAAAATATTCTGACTATGGGCAGTATTTACCAAATATGTCATGCTAAAGTGTCTTATAGCACTGGAGGAATATTAATTTTCCAACAAGGATAGCGGTTTACATTCGAGGGTTTTGGTAGTTTGGATTGTACTGTTGGAGTATGTCCCTGTCAAGTGAAACACAATGATAAATAATTATACAATTTCTGGATAATAAATGCCTATCATACAGCTGGGCTGGTCAGTAGAGACGCATGGATGTGACACCCTGTAAACTAAGTCATATTGAATTGCCCAGCTACCTGTATGGTTTCCTTGACTGGACATAATGCTGTACTTAAGGTTATTTCACTTATACGATGATGTGTCGGCCCAATGTGTGAAGGAAACCAACAAATCTACAGAATTGGACACAAACAATGACAAGACAGGACAAAACTAAGACATCAAAAAGAGATTGGCTTTTGTTGCCACTTAGATGTGAGAGCCTCAGGGCAACAGAAAGAGATCTCCATCTACACACCTGTTTGAATATCAGGTGTAAGCTGCTGGTTACAGTAAGCTTTGTTTTCCAGAGACTTCTCAACTTTATCTGATGTTGTAATCAGGTAAATCTGACCATGTGGACCAAAGCCTGACTTACCAGTTGACGGGTTAGGTCACTGGTCAGACAAAACTGTGATTGGAATAATAACCATGACAGTTAATGGACTATGATTAACCAGAAGCCTGACTTACCAGTTGACCGGTTAGGTCACTGGTCAATTTCTTCAACACTTTTCATTTTTCCTTTTATTTGTCAAGTTAGACTGATTTTTATGTTTCTAATAATGTTTAATATTATTCTTTTCACTCTATGGGTCAATAATTAATTCCTGGATTACTATATTTGATCCTTCACAACTTAGTGAAACAAATATTTTGACAACCTTCATATGGGTTATAGGTTATATGTGGTAAATTTGGTAAAAATCTTCCTAATATTAGATCGTCATATAAGTGAAATACCCTTGAGTACGACGTTAAACACCAATCAATCAAATCCTAATATTAGATGCTGCTTTAAGTCCTTTTTCCTAAATGTTAAAACAAATTTAAGGGTCATTATTAACTTTCATCACAACAATAATGCTTATATGTTTGTCTCTGCCTTCAATATGGTTCAACACATTGACATGTAGGAAAGTTGCAATGTACAGTATAGGTTTCCTCTGACAAAACATCTTATGAGTGAAATAACCTTAATGGGATACAAACCAAACAAATTCGCCAGTTGATAAGTTCATTATCTTCAATGAGTGGCTCTGGAACTTGCTGTGGTGGTTTTTATGTGGTTTCCTATCAGTTTCCATTGTAATTAGACAAGGAGCTATGTGAAGTTGGCCCTCTATCATCATATAAATAAAATACCCTTGGGTACGATGTTTAATCCCAAACAAACAATCTCTTCAATGAACCATTCAGCAATTACAGAGAAAACTTGAGAATATTTGCTGTAATCAAATAGTGTCAGAGAGAAAAACCATGTGTGGAGTTGACATCTTTATCGTATCATCTTATTTTTCTTGTCATCATAAAAGATATTTTGATTGTAATGAAAGATAATCTCCACATATTATCCAGCTATCATATATCTCAATCAATTTAAAAATGTCCTTGGCACATATCAAGTTTTATGAGGTTAATAAATTGAGCAAGTAATATATTTCAAAGGAAGTCAAAAGAGATAAAGATGCTGTTCTGGCAAAACAACAAAGGAAATACTAGAATGTGTTTAAAATAAAAACAATATATTAAAATAAAGTAAATCTTGATTTGACATATTTAACAGTTGTTTGTTGATTTGTTTTTAATATGTCATTTACACAATTGGTATAAAAATAAAATGGGGCAAGATAATATTTTGCAGATATAGTAGACATTTATATGTGATCATAAAATGATGATTTTTTTAAACCATTAAATATTCAACCAAAATAGTAAATAATAATCAAATAGTTTTGACACATTATGATTAATGTTATTTATTATAGGTAAGCTGGTATAAAATAACAAACAAGAGAATCTAGAAACGTAAATTAATGATGACCATGAAAAAAAAAGGGAAAAAAAAAGTTTAATTCAGAAAGAAGTTTTATTTGGGTCAGTGAGAACCCAGTGTTGTTAACACCTTTTTTGTGGTGTTTTTCTCATCTATATGTAAAACAATGGCTTATTAAGTGACTAAAATAGATGTTGTCTTCTTTCACTGTAGTCTATTGTTTTAACCAGGGCCTAATGTTTTTTTCATTGGTATGTAATTTAAGTAGGGTGTGCTGCGTAATATATAGGCTGTTGACATCTGAAGTGAGTGTCGAATTAGTTCACGAATTAGATATAAATGTAGGCCCAATATTGTTTGAGGTCCTAAAAAAATAGAAACTTGTGTGCATTAATGAAGGATTTTTTTTTGAAAATATTTTTTAAAAGAATGTTTTTTAATTATCAAAATTATCAACTATTGTAAATCCAAGTAGTGATGAAGAGCAATGGTTTACCTTAATACTTGTCTCCATGACGGCCCCTGAGGTTTATTTCACAAAGCAATCTTAGCTTACGTTGAACATTACTGTCATGGCAAGTTGGCAACACTATGTCTTAAGTACTGGTTGTCGTCATAGTACCATAGTGTGACATAAACTAATAGCAGATTAAATTTAGCGCTTTGAGAAACCCGTCCTAAAAGGACAAGTATCATTTTTTCAACTAATGTGTAGATATTGGTTTAATATATTCAGGCAAGTTGATTTCGAACAGGGCATCTACTTTTGTAGATTTTCAAAGTATATTTGAAAATGGGGTGTCACTCTTTAATACAAAGTAATGTAGATTACTGCAATGTAGCTTTAATAAAACAAAAACTGAAACATGATTTTTTTTCAGCCACCTTCTTCCTTTCAGTAGTATTGACAATATGGATCCAGCCTTCTTATGTTGTGTTTACCTACATGTACCCCTGGTGAACAGTATAAGCAATATACCTTTGGGCATGGCGTTAAACACTAATCAATCTCAGACACGGCCCTACATGTTTGTATTGTTGTCACAGAAAACTAATAATTAGAAAAGTGTATCTTTCTAATCTCCAAGAATGTCTACAATAGCATTAAGTGTTCAATGGTGCTTAGAACTACCTCTACACGAACCTCTCTTAACAATGGACATATTAAATTTCTCTTGTTATACTGACTCTCATCTACAGTGATTCGCTCATATGAACACCAATACATAGATTCTGGATCTATTGTAATTGTTTGTCCACTTATACAAAGGGTCAATAGGGCCTAGTGTGCCTCTGTTCTGGACACAACTACCAGGGACATAGCCACCAAAAAATCCCCCTTCCCCAATTCCATTTGCCCAGTTCTCCCCAAAATACACCCAATTGCCACAAAATCTAGAGAATATTCCGAAAATGAAGTTAAAAGAAATGTGTAATTTATACAAATTTTCAGCTGTTTATAATTTTGCTTGTCCAAGAACATTTAGATTACATGCTATAATCCAAAATACAAAATCAAGACAAAATATTTAAGCCCAGTGTCAGTAAGTATGTTACAGCCTTAGCAAGGAGAACATTCTTGGCATCCACAACTCCTGCTGATTATTACCAATTTGTTGTGTTCATCTATTTGTACACATTATATCATGATACAACAACATTATGTGTAATATACTCCATAATTTAAAATGTTAAAATATGGAAATGTGATTCTTAAAAGCTTAATTTGTATTTATCCACTTTTTTTGCCAGAGTTTACAAAAACATAAAAGTTTAGGGCAAACTCCACAGCCCCGTGAGTCGGGAGTCAACGAGTTCTATCCAATAACTTCAGTGTTCATTAAATCAGCTATCCAGCTTATACAAATATTGTCTACTTAACATTTGATATATGAAATATCCAAATAGAGCTAATGCCTAATGTCATGTATCTACCCTTGTCTATCTGTATTGCCTAATATTGATATTTATTGGACTTTAATAAGCATATAGACAGATATTTCACTGAGCTCTTGGCTTTGCATTGCTGGGGATACTGGAAAACCATGGGGATACCTCTTTTAAACCACACTTCTGTCCCCAAAGTTCTAATAAACAAATTATTTAGGCCATTTACCTGTTTCACAGCCGACCATGCATGAGAGGGCAAGGTGAACAGTCTCCGTAAACCCAACTAAATACTATGTGTACGCAAGTTACATGGAAATCTATCACAGCTTACTGTGCATAACAAGTCCAGGTGAATGTTTCTTGTCAGGGTTGTGTCCAATGGGAGGTTTTGAAAAAAGGAAATAAAACTCCAGGAATATATTGTAGGTCCTGTTCTTCATACACTCGGGTAAAAAATATCTATCTATGTACACAGGTAACAATATATCAAAGCACATCAACAGCTTACCTTGACTTGTAACTTAATCATATTTACACAAGCTACAGGTGAATCAAGATTTACTATATGACAAGGAAAGGTGAATTTCCTCGGGTAACAAGGCATCTAAGTTAAATGTCATATCTTACCTCAACACACCAAGGTATTCCTTACTCATAGACTTATACTGAACGATGAACACCCATTTATATTTTAGCAAATTACAGTTATGTTATAACTTACCGTGACAACCACCTCTCTTCAAAAAGTCCTGCCACCAAATTCCTGTGTTGTGTTCAGTACACAGCCGGGGTTTAATATACAAATGCCCTTTTTACCTATACATAGCTAACAGCCTTTTCTCTCTAGGCACTATAGAACTAGCTGGTCACATTGATTGAATGCCAATGCCAAGTTAACCTATATTCATTCATATACACCAAGGACCTATGAAAGCCTCTCTTTTTTAAGTTGGTAGGGGGTTGTTCGTGGTTTTTGTTTGATGACTGAATGCAACAGACATACCGTTACCATACATGTTCAAATTATTTAACAAAAAGGGAGGCTCTGTCTTAATATAAATGAAGCCCCAGTCTAATATAAAAAAAAATAATGTTATTTTTTCTCGGTGAAATAAAATTTAATGTGCATTAAGATGTACGTGTAACACACATCATACTGATTTGTACATAATCAGTATCCTTTCATACTGTATTTAATTATTCATAACTTTTTACTAGTTTAAAATCTGTCTTTTTATCTTTACTTATCACCACAACAGCATTTTTCTTAATTTGAATATGTTTCTTAAATACATTTTTAAATACCTTGTTATTCATATGTAAATGTTTTGTACGACTGTTATCAGTCCTGTAACTGGGCTTAATGCTTGGTGAAATCAAGTCTTAAACACAACCCACAACCAACCAACTGTTCAGTAGAATAAGTTAATATGCTTTCAGTATAGGTAGAAGATCATTTTCTGGACATTTTCTTACACATAAAGTATTTTTTTACACAGACCTATCTTACATGGATATAAATTTAACATTGTAAACTTAATCCTGTTATAACTGCAAAATGTCACAGAATGTATCACTTGAAGTATGTACCAGTATACTTCAGATGTCATGGTTAGTCTATTGTCAAGATTTCTATTTCATTTGTAAGGCCATTCACTTCTCACAACACAAAAGTTTCAAAGCAATTTATCTACCTTATAAAATATTATGTTTGTAAATGTCAGTTGAAAAAATATATAAGCGTAAGGTATAATGAATTCTTGGCAAATTTATTACTCCATTTTTCAATGAATTATTAATAGATTGACAAAAGTCACTTGAAGTCACATAGAAACATGTCTATATATACTCATGCACCAGGGGCCACTTTCAACACATATCGTACAACAATAAAATATTATACAATATTTATGTGCTATAGTTTAACATGACGTAAATAGATCATACGATATTTATTCATCATAAGATGTCCTGTGAAAGTGACCCCAGGACCCTGAGCTCAAATCCTGGTGAGGGCGAGCAAAGAAAATTTCTACATGCTAAAAATATATACTCATGCATAAGTGAACAGAATCACAGGGTACACTAGTTCACCAGAAATAAAATCTATCTCAAACAAGAAATTTAAGAAAATAACGTTCTCAATGGGTGAAAGAAACTACCCCCCATGCCATTGGCAGCAGTCATAAACAGGGCAGGAGCACCATAGGATGCAATAAACAAAGAACCAGCCTTCCTTGTTATTCCAAGATAATTTTGTAAATTGAATTAACGTTAAGTTAAAAATGTTTGATTCATATCCTGAGCATTGAAATATTTAAATACCTAAGAAAAAAATGTCTATGCAGGTGTGTTTGATGTGTGTTTTTCCCTCATGTAAAGTCAATTGAGGTTAAAAGAATGATAATTAGCACCTCACATGTCAAATTTGATAATGAAAAAGACTTTCTGATGTTGGACAACTAGATTAAATTTAGTTTGTTTTTTTTGGTTGAAATCCATGTGTTTAAGTGTTTAAATGAACCCGCAGGCTCTCTGGGGGAATTGTATCTTCATTAGACCATGTGAGTTTTATTATTTTAATTAGGTTATAAAAATACATTTAAAGTTATACTACATGTAGAGTAATACAATAAAGAACCCACTTTCCTTTAGACAAACTCCCATATATTAATGAATATTGATTTTACATATGGAAGTTTGGATTGAAATAACCCAGCATGGGTGGTCATATGGGATCTTCCTGTTGCCCTGTCTGGTGCTCTCAGAATTTCTACATGTTTCTACAAGTGTTTCTACAAGTGCTTCCTCAAATATGTTTGAAATTACTGAAATCACTGACATTTTGACAATTTTTTAAAAACAACACCATTGTTAAGTGAGGTGTTTCATACAAATGGCCTGCATGAAATGAATATTTGGTATGTTTCTTTCCACGGGTGTTTTTGTTTGTTTGTTTGATTCGGGTTTAACATTGTTCTCAAGAGTATTTCATTTATATGACGACGGGTTGTCCACTTCGCACTGCACCTAGCCTTATTACGGTGAAAAGCCTGGAGGAAACCTCGTAAAAACCACCCCAGTTATTGCCAGAGCCACAGCATGTGATCACTCGTATACTTGATGGTTGACAGGTGGACTCAATCCGGTGAACGGTAAATCGGTTTGGTAAGCGCACACGTTACCACTAAGCCATGGCCGCTTGCCCTCCATGGGTGTAGATAAAGTGACAGGGGGATGAAGGGAAAGGCACCATTATGCCTATAAATCCTGGATATATGTGTAGATTTTGTATACACCAATGTAGGTACATGTATTAAAATATACACAGCAATTGATGATTGTCACAGGAAAAGTACATTAGAAAATAAGGTTGCCCTGGTCAAAATATGATACATATGATGATAAATAAATCACTTGCCAATAAGTGGGATCTTAGAACGGGTTGACAGCATGCCAGACCAACGTGTAGAAGAAGAAGGTAGGACAATCACAAGGATTAATACATAAAAAGCTCAAACTGATCGATTTAGTATTGCATTGCGGCTCCAAGAACACGAGAGCAACACAGAGCTTTTTCTTAACTGCCCGTTTGTCAAGTGAGAAAGTGTTAAAATACACCACTGAAATGGGGCATGTTTTCAAAAGTTTGAACGATCAGACTCTTGTACTTTTATACATTTGAACTGAAATACACACATGGTCTGAAAACTACAGAAAATAAATTTGGAAAATTGAAAACTGCACATAATTGTCATAAAGAATATCCTTACCCAGATGGATCTGACCAGTTTAAGTTGTGGGTGGTATTGAGACATTTAAGTGTTACCTTTATGTCACCCTGTCCTCCTGTTGTCAACACTGACAACTCGCAGAACATCTTTTAATAAGCTGTCAAACAGGTTTTATTATGTAAAGGCTTTTTTAATCAGTGTATTTTTTGCTTGTCTGAGTGGGCCCTTGTCAAACAAACATTGCTATCTTGTAATAGGGACGTTATATTTGTGTGCTTGAACTTTCACCCCTCTTTTTCACTATGACTAATGATTTACACTTGTCACCATGTCTTTTGTTTTTTTGCAAGTTTGCTAAAACCATATAAATAGAAGGAATATAGTCCCCACCAAAACATTCCTTAATATTGGATTAATTTAATTTCCGGAAATATATAGACACATGCTTATATTAGCTGGTGTGGAATAGTGTACAATAGTTAAACCTCTGCATATAGACTAGGCATGAGTTTAATACTCATTTGATGACAAACTCCAAATAAAAATTTTAAAAAAATTTAA
>JAVFBW010004011.1:0-19305 GCA_034783835.1 Mopalia ciliata
AGTGAAATACCCTTGAGTACGACGCTAAACACCAATCAAACAAACAAACAAATCTAACGTACCGATGAAATGTATTTTTTTGGGGGGGGGGGGGGGGGAATGTTTATATATTCGATAGTTTATTCTTCATGCATAAATACCAATATATAGAAACTCACATATCCATAATAAATTTTAAAAAAATAAAAGCGTCAGGAATACATTCGTTGTCATAGGGCTTAGTTTTATCGTATAACATAATTTTATTTCGTCGTTCGTTTCGTTTCAAGTCAAGAGTTACACAAAAGTCAGAACGTTGGTGACAAAATTAACACACATCGTTTTTGTAACTTTCATGTTTTACACGTAGTCGCTCATTGATCATCTATGGCTGACAGCAATATAAGATTGGGTAATATCAACGTGTGTAATAAAATTAAACAAAAATAGTAAAAGTGTAAAACTCGTATCACCATATCAATATGATATGTTATGATATCATGGTGCTGACCGAAAACTAATACGAAGTGCAACATGACTTGTAGGACAGAATTAATTTAAGTTACATGTGGGCTGGTATTTGCGTCGATCTACATTCATACTTGATCAACATAATAAAATACAGTTTCCTTAGAAATGTCAAAACAGCGCTAAAACACGTCGAAATACGTTTCGACATGAATGAAGTTTAAAACGTCGCCATGTTATCGTTTAGTATTCAGTGAAACTACGCCAGTAATAAATGGGCTTGTTGTCATCTGCTAAACTAGCTCGTACAGCCCGTTCGTAAGAAAAATATACATCAATTTACCAGCACAACAAGGTAAAGGTGTAGAAATTTGACTTACATTTTCACTTGCATAAGCTTAGACTTGGATATATAATAGTGCCAAAGTTGAGCATAAGCCAGTCTCTCTCTGGAGGGGACACTACTGTGCACAGTACAAAATAAATTGAATTTAGACTTGGCATTGCCTCCCTTGCATTAAGACGCACAATAACCTGCCAGTCTGACAATGCTTTAAAACCGAACTGTACTCAGCAGTATTTATTCACCTATTCGAGTTCAACTATCGATATCAGCACATAATAGGATACACAAACTAATTAAAGCCAGTTATTTGGATGCCCCGCCAGCGGCAATACATTGGGATGGAAGCAGAACAAGTTCGTGCCGGAAGGAGCAGACATTTACCAATACCATAGCTTAAACTAAACCGATTACGGATTTATTTTGTAGATTGTATTAACTGAGAAAGTAATCTTATAAAATCAGCGTTAAGTTTGGTAATATCATTTGGTCGTCAGCTTGTTCGTCAAAGTAGGCAATCACTTGAAAATATCTCCCAGTGCTGAATGAATCTAGAGGCTGTTGGGCTTTAGTCTGGTTACCCGTCATTATGACTAACCCTGGCATTATAAACTTGACGAAGCTACCATCAAACAGTTATGCAAAGTTGTTTACCATGAAAAAGATACACATGAACACATTAAAAACAAAGACACACTCACACATGTACACACAAAGGGACAAATTAATAACCATCAATGCTTCAGAATGCACCTTTAAAGAATAAAAAGAAGAAAAACAAGAGCCTGTTTGCCTAATTTTTCTTTGTGAAGCAATATATAGTCTAAATCAAAGATTATAAATGTTGAAACTTAAAAGAATTAAACTATTTGTAATAAAAACTCGTATCCATTCAACAGTCATTCAAAAGTTATGCTTCTTTCTATCGTTCTCTCATTTTTCACATTGACACGGGATTGAAATGTTCATGCTCTATAGGATCCTAAATGCAGTCAAGTCTCTCTTTCGTTGTCATGGTCACAGCTTATCTGCAAATTATGGGATTTATATCGTTGATCAAATATATTATTCAATAGACTGGATGCAGACATATATGAAATATCCTTAACATCTCGAGATCGATTCACACAGCTTTAGTTGAGGGGACCCCTAAGGGGAGTGGTCTAGAGCGTATACCCCCAATTAAAAGAGTATATGTATCCGGTCCACACACCTTTAGTCGAGGGACCGCGGTTCGATTCCCGCAGACCCTATGTAGGTTGGTATAGTGGCAATCAAAGGCCGGAAAGTCGCGGTTTTTCCTGGAGACGCTTAACAATGAAGTCAATTCTCAGGGACTATTAAGCTTACAATTTACTAAAGCCGAAAAAATAATGTGAAAAAGCAGAATTCAAATCTTATGCACTAATAACTCCAAACCAATAAACCAATCCAAAAGCTATATATATTTTTTCAATACCAGTTATATATAAGTCGGTAATGCGAGCGATCATCCTCTACAAAAAAACACAGATGTTTCTCTCTCCGCGTACTCATTCTGCAGCAGGTTAGGAGAGTTGAATGAAACTTTTCTCTGGGATTATGTGTTGTAAGAAAAAAGATAACTGTGCTATTTTCATTTCTGATATAGAGTAGAAACAAGGTTTGCTTTACCATGGTATCTCGTCTCGTTTACTAAAGTTAACGGTTCACGCTTTTATTGGTTTTAATTATCTGGCTAAAACTCGACCAAAAAGATATCCTCGCCCACCTTTAGTTGAGCTAAGTTTGACAAAATGCCAGGGTAAGCAAGAAAACTTCTGAATTCTACAAACATAAGCAATCATGCAAAACTCATACCAAGTAAACGACAAAAATATTACAACACAAATACAAACATACTATATAATTCCCAGTAAAATCAGTATTAAATTACAATTAACATTGTTTTCTGTAACGCCGGGGTGGAGATCACTGTTTTGGACCATCTACAATGACTTAGATGTGTGTATCAATGCGCGATTCTGAAATCGAGGCGACAATATATACTACTTTTTTATTTAACTACTTCAAAACTGGAATTTATGGGATGAAAAGAATCTCATATTCGTGACCCAAATGGCAAATATATGAAACCCAGGGACCAATTTTCCGCCTCCAAATAAATAAAATTAAGACCAACGTTTCAAAAATTCGAAATCTCCAGGCCACTCATTAGAGATCCTCAATTTATAAAACTTTATTGTTTTTCAATAGATCGCAATATACTAGTAGATACCATTGTATTATCTTAATGTAACAGCACAGGGATAATGTAAGATCGCAAATTTCAATGTATGCAGCCATGTACTTTAGAAGTTATAGGAGGTCTTTACAGTGGACTAATTGTGATTGATTAACCGAAGAACTATTGAAGCATTGGTAATTGCTAAGCCGATTGTAATTGTCCTTAATTGAGACATCTGGTTTTACTGCTATCAAGCTGAAGGCATTTGGCAAAGCAAACATCCGTGATGTTAAGCTAGTTTTAGAGACGGTGACGACGAAACGGTGATGAAAATTTTTACAGTGTGGCACATTCCTGTTTCTTTTGGTAAATAGAAGAAGAAACACACCACTTGACACAATTTGTTGCTTTGTTTCAACTAGTTTTTGTCTGGTTTCGTCTGGTAATATAATTCTTAATTACGATTAAGTTCATAAAAAAAAAAATACGAAAAACTATCAGACTGGGAACCCTTTCCAATTTAACTAGCTTAGCCTTAATGTCTATTATTGTACTATTGATTGGAATTAGAAGGAGTTAGTGATAGATCAACTTGAGGAACAATAACATCGACGTTTCATCCTTGTTAAGGATACACTTGGCTGCCTACTTACGGGTATTATTTTCTCTGATGATTGGATTAAAGCAATAAGAAGATTCTCTGACAAGATTATATTTCTGCTATATTTCACAAGCTATATTTATGTCCCTTCAACAAATGGCTGTGTGTTTCATGCTCTGAATGTGCTGGCGTTATTTCATCCTGGAGAAACATAAGTTTTGTAAAAGTGCAAAAACGTTAACAGATCCACGGTTGTTTTAATGGTACATAATTATACCAATTCTACATAGTTTGTACAACAGTAGTGACAAATACAGCTAAAATTGGTTTTAAATACGA
Organism: Mopalia ciliata; assembly: GCA_034783835.1. NCBI lineage: Eukaryota > Metazoa > Mollusca > Polyplacophora > Chitonida > Mopaliidae > Mopalia > Mopalia ciliata. The sequence goes on from JAVFBW010004011.1 coordinate 3,937, forward strand.
TTAAATCAATCTGCACACTACTACAAAATTTATTTGCATTTTTCTTCTCTCCATACATTACTGGCAAAACAGTTAAAACTACTTATGATATTTATGATAAAAACTTATAATAAAATCTAAAATGATTCGACTCCTGACAAATAAGGCCTTACATGATTCCAACCAGATTTATTTCATGTTAACACTGGGCTTTATCGGCAGTAAGCATTCATTAATTACCAATCATGGCGCTAAAAAAAGCTAAAAAAAAATCATTGATCGGGCAAAGAGATATTAAGAAACGATGATAAATCGTTTGAAGACGATGGTGATCTGAAAATATCTCTGCTCTTAGGTATTTCAGCTATGATCGCTGCCGTGGGTGATTCTGTAGATGCAGTTTTGTTAATTTGGACAGTGAATAATAACGCTGGGAACGGTATTGATTAATTAAAGTTTAGTTGTATAAACCCTCCGCAATTTAAAGAATGTAGCAGTTGACTTTCAGTATGAATGGTTCAACGCAAACAAGTTCATACGACATATTTACTGGTATGATTGTTGCCTAAATTGTCATCCATCCATTTTAACATACCATCAGATACACGTTTTGCTTTTATATTGTTCAGAAGGGTCGTCAAATTTGAAAATTTCGTATTCTTTTTCCTTTGTGGCATGGATTATTAATGATCATGTTCTACCTTACATTGCATCTCTACCAACCCAAATCTCTTTTTTTTTTTGGTCTTGGCTTTACACCATAACTGCTCTGTATCAACGGAGATTTCATCTGCCTCTGTTTAATTTATTTTCCAAAAATGGCTTTTAAAATACATGTTTCTTTTGTAGTTTTTATGTCATTGAGACGTAGCATTTATCGCATGCACTTTCACACCATTAGGTGTGAACAGGCAAGATGCCTAAACATCATTGGCAGAGATCATTGTTTAAAAGCAGGTTAAACCTTAATAATTCACATTGGGTGGTTTGTACTGTAGAATCCCATTATAGCGCAGTCACAGATTCATTACTGTCATACCACATCAAGAGATACAGAATTGAGCGGCACTTTACCTGGTGTATCAAATAAACACGGAATGGAATAAAAGCCCAGTTGACATTGGTGAGTTTCCTGTAAGTTTCAGTGTACTTTCAACTTGCTGTTATGCCGCGCTGCCATTCCACATGTGGAGACATTAGAGAGCAATAAAATTGTCCAGATAAGTAAATACGATTTGCTAACATGGACATATTTACAGTTTTCAGATTGAGTTTCAGTTAGTTATACACATAACACGGCTTACGAAAATGTCTTAAAAATGTAAAATTGAAAGACACAATCAATTATTCACAAGGTCTCAGTGTGGCAAAATGTTTCATGAAATAAAGTATAACTCAGCAGAAATGACGATTAAAGAAAGAGGTTGACTTTGATCATGCAATATAGATTAGCAAATTACTTTTTGAAAAATTGTTAGGAAAAGATTTAGAGAATATACGTCATGCGCCCAGTACAAGAGTTTAACAAGGCAAGATTGGAAAATAGATAGAATTTTTAGTGACAGTAGATGGATGACAAAATTTAGCAGAGTTATTGGACCCAAAGCACTTTCCGTAGATTGTTTAATTGGGATATAACATCATTTTGAAGGATATTTCACTTATATGAGGCCGGATTATCCACTCCCTCTGTTCCTTGCATAAGTATTGTGGAAAACTGCCAGGAGACCTCGCAAAAAACTCCCTTGTGATTGTCGGAACCACATCGGGCGACTCACTGATATAGCCGATGGTCGACAGACCGACTCAGTTCTGCAAACGCTAAATCGAAACAGAATTAAGAAGCACCCATTAACCACTAAGTCATTGTCGTGGTCTCGTTTTCCTAGCAGAAATTAAACGTTTTGATATCCAAAAGGATGTTGTGATTGTTCGATGAACCAAGTTCCGTACAAGTAAGAGAATTAAAATACAGATTTTTCAAAAGCAAAATCATAGTTATTTCTGCATACTGGAGACCTTCAACGAGATGTGGGCCACTTTAATCCACTCCAGTGGGCAACACCAACTAACGGCTTTGCTGCTCCTTGCTGGGCGCAGTCTTCGTCGGTGCAGCTAACGATGCCTTGGGACAGTTGTTTAAGAAGTTGCTAACATAGTAAATTATACTTTTTCAGCTTTCTGTTACTTTTTAATTCTATCCTCTATACACTTGTATACAGCTATTAAATACAGTTGAACATTTCTATAATTAAGATGATATTAGCCCAAGTTTATCTTTGTTGTCATCGCGAACGTATTTTGTCACCAATGTAATCATTTGCATATTTAATGAATTAACTTTGTTCCCCATTTGTGTCCCTATTGACCTTTCGGGTCTCTTGAAATTGTTATTAAGTTACCGTCTTTGGAAACCACGTTCCAGACTTTTATCAAGTGTGAAGCTTTCACAAAACTGGATAACGATTTTCTTAACACACAAACTGTGAGCAGCAATTGATGTTGTTTTTATCTAGTTAATCCGATTAGCATAATCTCACTTCTATGTTCTTCCACAAGGCTATAATGTATTTTGAAGCAATCGTAGAAGTTTTCAAATCCTTTTATATTTTCGCTTGTTCTTTAAAGTTCGGTCTATTTTATTCCCGTAAAGTAATGTATGGTCCTCTATCTGATAACCTGTATTACCTTATTTGTCTATAGAAGGGAGATAATTCATTTCTGTCCAATATTTATATACGAGACAAACCCGCTAAGTTGTGGCGCAATAATTCAATTTAATGGAGTCGCCAATAACTTAATTATGTATGTGATGAATGGTGGCTCTAAATCTAACATGGGATAAAATCAGCGAAAATCTTTCATTTCCGGTGTTGGCTGTGCACCAGCGTATTGCCCAGCCGGAATCGGGCAGGCGTGTAAAATTAAAGAAATTAAAGACAAAGCCACACGAAACTCTTAACTAAACAAATTTAATCGATTATAAATACATTTAAGTTTAGTTACAATAAATATAGCACCTGCACAATGTTGCAGAGAAAGCATCCAGTTTATAGTAATCAATGGTTTTTTTAATTCATGGTACATAAGTTTAACCTATATTGTTTTCTTGCTATGTCCTTGGCCATCATCAATTAAATGTTCCCCAATGATGTAATGTAACTTCTATTACTATTAATGGTAGTATCATAAACAGACTTTAATTACCATGACAGCACAATGGCTTAGGAGCTGGTCGCCATGGCAATTACGATGAACTTAAGCTCAGATCGCTTTGTGGACCGGGCCCCTGTGTTGATGTTATATCGTTTGGATTGTTTAAAACACTGTTAAGTTGGGTCGATATATATGAACTCTATTATGAAGCTATTATAGAACTAGTAAAGCCTGCCGCACAGGAGCGATTCTCGGTCAGCGACTAATTGCAAGAGGTGTTCTTTCGGCGACAGCTTTTGTCACACACGGAGCGATTCTAACTCGGCGATCGACCCAAAGTCCGCTGACATTTAAACCACGTGACTAACACTTGAAATGATTTTTTCAAAAAGTGCTTTCATGGAAAATAACATAGAAATTCTAAGTTTGATTTTGAACAACATTGTCAAAGGCGACGGAGGAATCTTATGGTACGTGCGTCAATCTTTAAATTGCAATCATGCATCTCGATTACTGATTGGATTTAAACTTATGGCTGCAATTTCCTGTCTCATGTTTGCCGCACACAAGCAGATTAGTCTGCGGCGAATGGCAAGATAGCACACATGTTTGATCTCTTGCGACCAGTCGATTTGCAAGCCTGTCGCAAATGAAGCGATTTGAAGTCGTCGACGGAGAATTGCTCATGTGTGGCGGGTTAAATTGGGTCTTAACCAAATTGTTAAAATCCCTCTTCGTAATCCTGGACACCGTTTCAAAACATAGCTAAAAGTCTATTTTGATCCCAATGTGGCCATGTTTTCAGTAAACCACAGCAAAGCGGGATTACTCCCGATACATACTGTTGCTGGCATTGACATTTTAAGAACTCTACAACTTTGGCGCGAATATCATGCGCCGATATTCCCGAACAAAACTCTGAAAATAAATCTAAAATTCTGACAATAATAGCTACCTGGAGAGCTATTCAAAGCACACATCCGAAGCCTACGAAGGTAAGTAAGCACATGCCTAATGGTGAACCCCGCTATATCTGGTGTGTTCCTGTAGTGAACAAAGGGATGTCAAATCTATTCCTGTTACATATTACTGCAAATGTGTCTGTAGGCACAAGTAGCAAAATGTTTTTTCGAACCAGTGGAGAATTCGTTTATGGGATTTGGATAGAGTAGGCTCTTTAATGTATCTCAGTTCCCAAGGTAAAGCACAAAGATTATGATTAAATGAACCATGTAGTTTCCATTTCCCTCATCCATTAGTAATTTTACATGCAATTAGTAATAGCCATTGGGTTGAATCTGGGTAGACAGCCGTGGTACAGCTTATTGAATTAACATCACAAATTTCTACATAAAACACAATGCTCACATTCAAGACCGCTCATTCTGGAGATAGATTAACTGGTTAACCTGAAAAAAAAAAAAAAAAAAACAGATTGAAATTTCATATTGTACTTCTAACTTAAAATACTTTTGATGCTATATGCACAAAGGTAACGGGTGCAAGTTTCTTAAGATTTCCAAATCCGCACACTCATATGAGTCTCTATTACACATATACAATTATCTAGCAACAGGTCCGTCTGTTTCGTGTTTACAAAAGTATGGGTGTTGTAGTAATATTATTAGTGTTTTGCAGGGTCTCATACTAAAAACGTTCGCTTAAGGTCTTGCGCGAAGCCATGCGAGGGCACACAATATACAAAAACAAGTAGGCTATCTAAGTATATTTATAAATAAACAGTAAAACTTCAGGATAATGAAAACATTTTTTCGGATGCTAAATACAGATTTGAACATTAAACTCGTATATCGTCATTGACAATGTGCTTAACATTTAGTGGATTATAACAACAGACAAGGCACACTGTTTTTTAATTTTGACATGTTATTATCGTATGAGGTATAGATCAAATGATTAATGTAAACGTGTATTACACCGTATATCTCTCTATATAAGTGTGTTTTTCAAAAGTAAACTTTAACAAATGATGGCATGAAGACTGGACTGAAACCCATTCATTTAATGCCTCCTTTCAGAGGCTACATATTTTACTTGATTATGCTTAATCTTATCTTCGCGTGACATTTTTGAAAAGGAGATTGTCATAACAAGCCTCGCGTCGATGTCAAAATGTGCTTAAACGCATCACGTGCTGAAATTATTACCACGTGATGAAAACAATGTCTGAAAAAACATGCATTCTCGGGAAATTTCACATGCCAACATTTCTTTTAACAACTGGACGCCTCAAGTCTCAGAAAAGGAGCACGTTTTCAACTCGATTGCGACTTTGGTATAACTTTCCAAGTCAGTCATCTGGTGGCTCGATGAGTTTGGTCATCATCTGCGCTCGATAGGATGCTCTCAGTTGCAAGTCGACCAGGCATGGTATTTCCATGGTATTTCTCCAAAATGGTTCATCGCAGAGACGGTAAATTTGTTGAATATTAAAGAGGGCGATTTGGCCATCAAATATCTTCCTCTTTTGCAAACTTGATTTAAAAAAAAATATTTTGGGAATGATATATTTTATAGAATTACCTGCTTTATTAAGGTTGAACACGCAAAAAGTACACTAAAATTGCTCATAGCAAACCTACAATTAAACACGAAATGATGCACAATGTTTTGCTAGAGGTATTTTCTACTAAATTTGCTAATTTATTGGTTGATCGGAATCACACTAACAAAAACTTACATCAGATTGTGCTAGGAATATTTTCCTAAAATTTACACAGTTGTTCAACGAGAGCTCTAGCAAACTTAATTTGTTAAGTGACAGGATTTGCTTTGTTTTTTACTTCATTGCATAATTCAAGTAGATTGATGTAGCTATTATAGCACTAGAAGTTTGGGATTTTAGAACAACTAGACTGGTTAATGCAATTTGCGTGTATATAAAACGTTATTTTCAAAAAGCACAAAAATCCCAAATTATTTTAGTTTAACAATCTATTTTAATTATGCGTTAACATAAAAGAACAAAGTTGATACTGATATTTGACAATAAACTGAAGGCTGTTCTTTTTTAACACCGAGCTACAGTTGCCCGCCCAATATTATTACTTTTAGAATCAATTCAATGTATGGAAGCAAACTGCAAATCTCGTGCCTCGTACTTTGCCAAAGAGAGATTAAATCACCTAAAGGGAACGTTATTTCTGTATTTACACAAAAAGTCAACAATATCTCCCCAAAGCCATCCATATCACTTGTCTGTGTGTGATGGTTGATGGTTCAACAAATTAATGTGAACACTCTACCGGTTACATCAATCTACACAGAGTAGGAATATCACTGTATGGTAGTGATGTATTGTGTAAATATGACATAAATTTAACCTAATCAATTTGGTCAAAATCCATTGTCAAGCTTTTGGAAGATAATATTGATGAGGATAACCAAGGTAGGCTGGTAGAGTACTGTGAAACGTTGGTACCTACCACACGAAATCTGTTATGACATTGTGTGATATATGGTTGTATCTGGGGAATACCATGTGCAAAACTCTTCCCTTGTATGGCGGACAAACCAAGCACGTTATACATCCGAAAAATCCCGGGTTCGAATGCCGGTGGTGACAAGCAATTTCGTCTCTTTTCGTTTATTCAAAATATATGTATACGCTCCAATCTCGCTGTATGCATGTTTAACATGAACTTTAAAGCATTCATTCCCAAGCAGTCACTTTTGTGTGAAAGACGGATTCAGCCACTCGCATCTCGTGTTTTGAGTTTTTACCCTAACCGCAAAGCAAAAGATCGCGAGGTAGTCATTGATTCATACATCCTCTGTCTCCTCCATCGAGTAAGAAACTTCAAACGAAAACGCGAGATTGAATGGCGAAATAACGAGAATCTAATTCGTAATCTCGTGTTGTGTTCTCTCTTTGCATTCTAGAGTTTTCGTGCTGTGTGCTTTTTTTTTAGCACGAGGGACAAGAGCGCAATGTTACATGAGAGAGTGTAGCCTCGTGCATGCCGTTATTCATCCATTGCCATGCGCGTGACCGGAAATATATTTTAAATTTTTATACCAATTTTTTTTATCTTGTCACTTTACTCCGATATTCAGAGTGAGCACAAACATATATATGTGTCATTTGAATGATAATACTAACGAAGATGTTAACAGTGCTCTATAGCTTTCCGTATTTCTGTTTAAGTGAACGATGCGTCTAGCAACTTAGTATGGATAATATCGATATTAAAACAACTCGTGTCTCGCACTTTGCCTCATATTTCGTGTTACGTAGACCAGCTAGCAATACACTAGAGATACAAGGACACGAGAATCAAATGAATGTCGCGTTCTCCTGCTTCGTGTAAGTTACACCAACTTGCCAGACACGAGAACGCGAGAATTAACTGAAATCGCGTTCTCGTGCCTCGTACTTTGTCTCGTACTTCGTGTTAGGCAGACCAGCTAGCACGACTTGGAGACGCGAGAATTAAAATGAATGTTGCGTTCTCGTACTTCGTGTTCGGCAGACCAGCTAGCGCGAGACTAGAGATTACGAGAACGCGACAATTAAACAAATGGCGCGTTCTCGCGCCTCGTTAGGTAGATCAACTAGCACGAAACCAGAGTTGGCGAAAACGCGATAATACGTGAAAACTTGAGAGTACGAAGAGAGATTTGGAATAAGAATAATGAAGTTCCTTATCCGAGGGATGTGATACGAGAATGTAAATAAATTTGCGAGAATTAATCTCGTAATATCTAGTCTCGCGATTTCTGGTTAAACTAAAAACAAGACATTACGAGGTGCGAGTGTCCTTTCATTCTTTTGGGAACAATATCAATGTTAATATTTTAAAAGTAAAATACTTTAATTAAAATTCATCTTAAAATTTTATATTGAACGGAACAAATACAAAATCGAACGAATTCAATTTTATTCGATTTTAAAAAGCCGTAGCACTCTGGCTATGAACATAATGAGTTTTGCTGTCTTGTCGTACAATGGCCGTTACAATTGATAGTAATGTTCATCTGGCTAGTTCAGTTGCCATTTAACATGGTGACAATTAAACATTTAACAATCTTTTCAAAACATTCGTGGAGCCCTATATTGTCTTTGTTGTCGAAAGTGTTTTATTTATATGACTGTTTATCTATACTAATATGTATTGGGTTGGCATGTGATTATTATATATATGCGAATCTACCAGCTTTCATTTATTCGGCAGCTGATAACTTTTATTTTAAGTCAGTAATGGGCTCATTATTTGCAAAACTATGACATAAGCAGGGCTTTTTGTGAAATACGAACTGAGTTTACTGAGTTACCTCTGGCCGAAAACCAAGCCGGGCCCTGGCCGAAAACTAAGCCAGAAGCTTTTACTAAATTGGCTAATGACACACACATATAGTAAAGAGTGCACTGTTGTTTTTATACCCTTGTTGATCCAATTTCTTCTGTCTCTCTTTTATCGTTTCTGTTTAAGGTAATTGGATAATTCCCAGAATCGATAATTTGTTATCTTTTCTTGTTTGAGTGCATGTGGGTTTTTTTTTTGACGGCGCTATTCTCCTTTTTGCATTAGGACTACTGCATAAAACCGCTTTGTGATCACCCTTAATGCGTCATTATAAATTTATTTAGTGTTAGGCACTTCAAACAGACGATTAACACAATCTAGAAGAGGGATACTTGCTCTTTTCAGCACTTCTTTTATGACATTTTCACCGATAGATTGCAAAGAAAACATCAGTAAATAAATAGGGTTGTTTGTTATGTATTAGAAAAGAGAAGGGGGTCATGTTGTACAGCCCTCCTATCAGCCAGGATATAGTAATCCTAACGCTCTTATACAAATATCATATTTTATAAACTATTACCGTGTTGCCGTGAGTCGAAAGCGACCTACACAGTTTTATATGTTCAGAATTCACAAAGGTGGCCAGAACGATAGTGTGACGGCTGCACTTGCCAATCCGATGGGTTCCCGTTGCCTTGGCTTAGTGAATGACGTGTGATCTAACTCATCCTATTTCCATGTACCGTCCACAGGATCGAATCTGTCTATCGACCCTCAGGCACACATGTATATGAGTACCTAATACGATGTGGCTCAGGCAGTTGAGGTTTTCCACCATAATAAGGGGATGAGCAATGGACAATCCGGCGTCATATAGTGAAATACTCTTGAGTACGACTTTAAACTCCAATCAAAACATACATGCGAATCCAATCCAATGGTTGACTTATCATTTACGAGTCATTATATATGGAACAAACCGCTTACCACGTCAAACTATTGCTAGCAATGTTAATTTCAGACCATACCTAATGTTTAGCACAGGGAACAAAGTGATTACGTTTGTGACAAATTACGTAGCTATATGCTCAGTGTAAATAATTACGTCACACAAAGTTGTTCTCTGCATATAATGGCAAGCACATTCACTTCCTTTGAAGTCACTATTTCATTTATGTAACCATGATCTCACGTGAAACACAAATTAGTGCTGTGCCCAAAACACAGCGGTAAATGCCAAATGAGCCATTAGTATCGTGGTATCGAATGACTGTCTATCCGTCACTTTGATAAACGATTAAGAGTTAAGATGAACTATGAAGATAAAAAAAAACAGTGTTGCAGGATGGTCTACTTTAACACATATTTTATGTAATAAGTTCAAACTCGACATTTAATAATCGATCAATCATGTATGCCTGGACGCAGCTTGGTCTGTCAATACCCATGAACCTGTTTCATGAAGTCATAGTGAGAAATTAGTTGAAAATATTTTTCAGGAAAAACTGTTGAAACGGAAACTATTTAGAATCCTGCGTAATAAATATTTGATATAGACTCGGATTGATCTGATGAAACAGCTAACATTTTTACATCTGGCTAATTCATGCAATGATAATCAGTTTAGTCTTAACACATTTCTAAATTCTCATACTTGACTTATTCGTGATGTTTTAACAGCTGAAATAAACCACGATGCACGGTTGTAATCCCATTTCACATTGTTATATTGGCAACTGAAAATAACAACAATTTGGTTCACGTTGTGTACCGGTATCTATTGTACATTGGCTTCCAAAGATCTACGTATTTCAATCACAAACCCGGCAAAAGGCTTCTTGGTAATCATTAAACAGGCATTAGTGAGACCATATTTAGCATAAGATATATTGTTTCGAGGCTGATATAATTCACAGTATTCATGAATATTAATGAGAATTTAAATCGATGCTTCTAACTTTGATTGCAAGCGTGGTCTAATAATGTCGAAAGTACACTCCACGAATGTATTATTGGGAACCAATTCAATAATTTTGACAGTTAAAAGAAATAATTATTGGTCATTCTATACCTCTCTAGGGCCCTTGCTTGTAGTACCGTTATACAATCGTGATATATAATATGTAACTGGTGTTTGGAAACTAACTAAAAGTCCATATTCTCAAGGGTTACCTTTTTAGGTGAGTTTCACTAAGAACCAATTAGTTGCAGACAGTTTTCCAAATTTAATAAGGTACTTTCATAGTGCATTGCTCTTAGTTTTAAATTTGCATATTTATACATAGAACACAAAGTTGATAGTTTAAACATCTATTATTGATGATTAATGCGTTGACTATTAGGAATACAAAATTATCTCTGCGCTTGCTATATACAGCTCTGCAGAGCCATTTATTACCATATACCTACAACTATTAACCTACCTAAAAATACCGAGTACAAAAAAGACCCTATAGAGCTGACTAGTGGAGAGCAGATATATGCTCTGCGGAGCAAGATAACCAGAAACCTATATAGCTCTGTGGAGCAAATTACCACCTTATACATATTAGTATAAACCTAGCTAAAATTGTTACAAGATTCAGTATTAGATACACAATCTATAATACATTTATTTGGGGCAGAAATACATTTTCCCAACATTAGATTGCCAAAGGAGCGAGAATGTGAATCGTTAAATCGAGGGAGACTGCCTGCACGGTGGGATTACGAAAAATATACCACAAGAACAACAACATTATAGCATAACTATAAAACTGGCCAACCGCAAATGTGATGATACAAGTAATAACTATGTTATATTTTTTCTACCTTAACGCTTGTATTAAGCTATCGGATATAACTGAATAAATGTATTCCTCATCAGAATCAAATTTAGTTTTCGGCTAACAGACTGATTTCACTTTGTAACATCTCCGTCTCGTTACGAACTGAGCTCGTTGAGATATCACACAGTGGTGTATCACAACGTGACTTTCTCGAGGGATTACAGATTGAGTTCAGATTGAGATCACACTATCCTCATTTTATGAGATCACCCGTGAGAACACGGTGAGATCACTGTGACACCAAATTCTTGACTATCTTTCGTCATGTAAGTGAAATACCCTTGGTCAAACAAACAAATCTATAGCAATGGTGCAAAAGCGACTTGCTCAACAGCATTAAACGATACTTAAAAACAGCATTCAAAATAGCACATGAATATATTCTTGCTTATCATATACCAATGCGTCTCACCACAGAAGATACAGAGGTATCGTATATTATCATATCAGATGGTCCATATAGGTATGGTCGAAAAAGGGGCTGCTTTAAAAGTTTACATTCTATATGACAGCGTCCCCTAACGTGACATGGGAAACCCCTCGGCTTTGTGCAAGCAAAGCTCAACACTTGGCAACATGACAATTGGTTCCATTTATGTATTGTTTTTTAAAATTAAAACCAATATACATTGTGATAACACGCGCAGTAATATGATTCTAATGTCAACAAACTTGGGTTCGTATTTGAATTTCATTTTCAATTAATTTAAATGTGTTTTTGAATACTTAAATCATCTAATCATGCTTGTAATTTTGAAAAGTTTGAAAAAAGGAAATTAGACAGCCCGTTTTATTATATGATTTCACAATTAAAGATTGAACTTTTTTAAATCTCGTAATAGTGTATAACTACTGTTTTGTCTCTCTCAAGCGATCCTCGCTGAAAGTTTATAAAATTTGTCTCAAAAATCCAACTTTTTAAGAAACATTACAGGTATCCGATAAACAGATTATATGTTAAGTGCGTGTTATGTGTCGTTGTATCAGCCCTCACAGTCTCAGGTCGGACTGGAGACATCTTGAGGTATCACGCACTGTACATATAATCTCTATACATTGACATATTTTAATTGATTGTAACGTCAATGTCCCGATTGTCACAAAAGTTACAAAAGTTGTTTATTAATGGCAGTACGATGACTTAGTGCTCACTTCTACTGAATTTGTACCTTAATACAGGTTGATGTTTTGGTTATTCCCTCCATCGACCGCTGTCTTTAAAGACACTTGTCAGTTTGTGGTCTGTGACGATAAATGTCGGCATTATATGTACAGCACTTTTACTAACATTTTATGCAACGAAGTGTAAACTTGACATTTAACTCTCGATTAGTCGTCTATGGCCGAGCTCTCAAAAACCATCCATCAGTCGAGTCGTGATCAGAAATGTATAGAAATGAGGCGAGACTTTTAATCTCTTTGAGAACTAAAAGGGAAGATTGTAAGAACCCGGCATCGACAAACTGTTGAAGCATTAACCGTTGAATAGCCTCTTATTCGGATTTAATTTACACGAGGAAGCATTGTGCTTTGATGTAGCTATACAGAATAATGAAGGGAACTTTCTCTTGCTGATGTCCAAATCGCAATCATACTTGTTGACCATGTCTTTACCCCCCCCCCCCTCCCCCCGGCGTCAATCGAAGTATTCCATATTTTAATATTTTTCTAAGTATTATTATTTCTGAAACTTAATTGGTCTCATGTGATGGTAACTTCGATTCGCCATTTGCTGCAAGTCGGCAATTTCCAGAAAGTGGCATATTACTATGTTATTTAAACAGTTGTCTTATACCTGTTTATATTTGGATGCCTTCTCCAGCATCATCCACACCACTGTGCACTTCCGCTGATCACACTTAAACGTGGTGACCGATAAGTGTGACTCCATGTCATATGATTCGGTGATGAGCGCCTTTTGTGACGGCTGTGCATGTGTTTCCTCCAAACCCGGATGTCCCCTGTTGACGATGGATGAGATAATGTCCAGGGATATATAGTATATACGTCAGAACCTGCTGGTAGTAGTCTCCTTAACTCTTAAACAAAATGTATGTGACCGTTTTATTCTCTTTATCGGTATATATATACTGATATGGCTCGGTACTATTCTGGTTTTTTAAACAGACAACTTTAAATTACTGGATCCATTGCCATCCATCTTTACCCCCAAACTATGCTATTCATCGAAAGATCATGCGAATCAGTAAATAACTGTACACGAGCCTGGATCACTATCCTGGGTGATTTGATATTTCACGCATTGTTAGAGGATTGTCTGGCTGAGTTGACTTGATTTCTCCTACCCTAGGTCACGTGATTAAATCTTACCATTCCCCAGTGTCCACGTAAAGAACCAATCAGGTAAGAGTAAGTGTATTTTCATCGACTCTCCCACGTGCTGATCGATAAGTAGTGTGATAATTCTGCCAACAAAATCAGAATATATCACCCTATTTTGACCGATTGCCTCGTCTGAGCTGTCAAAAGGCTGAGGCGTCGCGATTTTAAGTGCTTCTGGATATGATTTATAAGCAATAATCTTCGACATAATATACAGCTGGACGAATTTTCTTTCTAGTCAATTGGCTTGTTTAGCGATACATGGTACGGTATTTGTTAGCCTTGTGACTCGATTTTATTATAGTATGCGTCTCACTTAACTTGGTGTACGCGAAATGGTTCGTTGTGGTGAATTGGGCCCTTAATAAAAGTCGTGGTCGTCGTCCTTCGATCTTATTCCTTCCAAAGGCAAATTTCGAATGAGTATGATTTACACACATGTTGTATCAACTAGGTCAATATCTTAAGTCATTTGTATGTTAGCTGATTAAGTTGTAAACATTTTATAGACTAATTATTCAAGAGACGGATTCTACTCTTTTGGTTGAATGACAATAATGCTTGGATGATACAAATGCTGATGTGCCAAACCTGTATGCTTGCATCAGTAGTCATATGTTTTGAGTTATTAGTGCCGTCTGTCATTATTAATAAGCCAGATGATTTTGTCTCACATCAGTTTGAATCCGTTGTTATTTTATAAAACTTTCAGAAAAGACAAGTACGCAATAGTACTTTCTGAACAAAACAACCTTTGACATCATAAATTACTTTCTAATTTTTTTTAACAATTTGTTCCTTCGCCTTGTCAGGCAATTTACCTTTAAGCTCTGTTTATGTGATCCGTATTATGTGCGAACTTACGGATTATTGGTTGCCTGTCCTCAACCGGCAGAATGACACTCTCATATATAACTGAAACGACCTTAAATTTTGTCGCAAAAATACAAAAAACAAATAGACTGGTGAAAAAGTAAAGCCATCGAACCATAAGAAGTTGTTTAAAAAATATAATAATAAGAAATGAAATGTCAAGATGAGAAATTTGTCAAAAAGAATGCTTTCTCAATACAGTATTTTTTTCTAGAAATAAAACTGTTTCTGCTTGATCTGAAATGCATCTACAGTTGATGAGCTAGGCCAGAAGCCACTTCGTCACTCTCAAACCAAATTTGTTCCGCGCAGCTTGAGACTAAAAATTAGGCTGAACAAATACCAATCTATTCTGCACGCCTAACGCAATAACGTTACAGGGTGTGTGTTAACGGATCCTATTCAACATCTTTAATCAAGTGAGAGATTGTCGTTGTGACGACTCTCTCCTGCAATCATGTTTACCTAGCTCCAGACTAAGTCACTGCCCTTTTTCACTTTGCTAACCTTTATTGATTAGAGCGAGACTGAGACGGCATCTTTCAGCCGTTAAGACTGTCACTGGAATGGCAATTTATTCTTTTGGTAAAAGAGAGGTCGGTGAAAAATGCAGTTAAAGGAATCGAATTAACGATGGTACATATTTCTTTAACTGCGGCACAAGTGGACAAGATCTGCCACGACCTTTCCGTTCAGCCTATCTTAAGCCCCTTGTATTTATTTTGTTTAACAAATCTCGGCACGGAAAATACAATCATGTGCTAAGATTTATTTATCTTTGTTTCCAGCATCACCCATATCTTAAAATAAATGATATATAAATTATAGAACAGCAATGCGGTTATTAGTTAAATCTTAGTTTGTTTCTTGTCTTAAACAGGCATACAACAGTTCTTGTTTGCAACAATCCATAGCTCGATATC
>JAVFBW010004122.1:0-19291 GCA_034783835.1 Mopalia ciliata
CGTTAGTGGCAATTTTCTTCCAAACACTGCAACAGCGAAAAGGTATTCCCCGTTTATAGCACGCGAGTACGGCATGTAAATAATTTCTCATTTTAAGGAAATTTTTTCATTACCCACTTAAACATGCCCTTAGAAATTATTTGTGTTGTTATACTCGCGTGCTAAATACGGGGAATCCCGTTCGGTTATTGGAGTGTTCATAAGAAAATTTACACTAAAGGCTTTAATGTTACAGGAGAAACTATAAGAAAGCACCTGTACATTAAAATATATCAAATATGTTGTTGTGTTTCATTTGAGTTCTCACACGAGAGGGAAACCCTTGCTTGTATGAAAAGCCTAAAATGCGCTTCGGCAAGCTCAGGAATGACGTCACTATCCAAGATGGCGCCTATCCGTGCATAGCCCAATAACAGTAAATCAATATTGTATGTATTGGCTATGTTTACAAAGCTAGGGGCTGATGACACTAGACGCGTGAACTTAGAAGTGGCACACTCGAGTTGACCCGGGTAATACGCGCGAACGGACAAGGGGACAAGGGGACGCCGGGTCTGACTCGCGGCAACGCAACCCTAGACGCGTCCCTCTAGTGGGTGTTGCGTAAACCCCAAACACCCACCTTTACCGTCTGGTTTGAAATATATGCAACTCGTTACTTAGTTAGTTGTTTAATTTGGAAGGCGCATACAGCCTCCGTATTATGGTATTATTCTGCTTCCGTCAATTTTAAATAATCCACCTATAATTTCTATTGCAATGGTTTTCTTGAAAGGGTCAAACATATAGCTCTAGCGTAGTTAAATGTTATTCCAGACGCGACTGGAGTTTATACCAAACAAATGAGGCTAAAACTGCTCCCTCTGAGGTCCGCGCTCGGCTATTTCGAACCCAAATATAATATAAATATAATAAACAGCATGACTATTTTATGATGCGAAAGATTCTCAAAAGTTGTGAAACTGTTAGATTGCCAAGACCAAGGTCATTTGCATGTACTTTACTAGTTTTGGGTTTGCCCATATGTGTTGATGATGTTTAACAGATATTTTTTTTTTTAACTATCGTTAAGCGGTATGATGCAATTGTAGTCCTTTGGAGGCCCCAATACCTGCACCACAATTAGAGTTTTAAATATTGCTATGCCAAACTTTTTTAGGTAATGAGATATTATTTATTCCAGTCGATTTTCTCCCTCTCCCCAAACCCGAAATCCGTCACTGTGTATACACATTTTAGCCCAATTTTTTAACAAAATGGCTGATCGAAAGGGGAGACTTAAGTGTGTTATAGGACGGGTTTCTAGTGTTATACATACGGGTATTCTCAGCCTGTGAAAGAGTTATGAACGTCGAGCTACAAGATGGGGAATTGTCGTTCACGTCAGACACGTGGATACTGAGAGTTCCTACCCCCTGAAAAATACACGTTTTAATGTAATAAAAAATGGATAAAATATAGAAATTTTAACAGCATTGATTGGAATCAAACATTACAAAAAAATTGCTGATTATTTGTAATAAATTATGTGAAAAAAAAACAAAATAGACATTAAAATCTTTCCTGAGATCTATTTTATCTCACCTGAAGCCCTCCACCATCGGTAGCTCTAATTGTAATGACATAATATTTTGCCGAGGACGATAAACTTTCGTAATCAAGTTCATTCACAAGGATGATGTCTCCTGAAGAGGAGTCAATACCAAATATAGAGCTTCCACTTTGACTGACTGAAATGTTGAAATTAAACATGTTATTACTTTAATAGGTTGTTGAAGTAATATTTTTCTTTTCGATCTCTTACATGTCTGAATAAAGTGCTTTAAGACACTGATCAGTTTGCTTTGTTCGGTTTTAATTTTCCCACAGAGTTAAACTACTATTGTAGTATTGGTTAGTGCGCTAGATATTAATATTCTTATTCCCTTTGTTTGTTCAAGACTTCTTGTTATAAGTTTTTGTTTTGGGGTTAATTCTAAGCAATAATACAGACGATCCTTGCGGCACTAGTATCATACTACTTAAATACAATAATGCGTATAATGACTAACATTATTATTATTTAAAGGTGTGGTTTTACCTGACACAATAGTATAGCTGATATCTCCGTCTACTCCTGTATCACTATCTGTAGCCATGAGGGTCATTAAGGTGGTAGACGTGACTGTGTCCTCAGCCCACGTGACATTCTGCTCTACTGGTGAAAATACCGGAGTGTCTTCATTGATCGGGTTGATGTCCACAACAACCTGGACCTCTACAGAGTAAGTACCATCTGATATCTCTACCACCAAGGAATAACTGGTGACACCAGACTCAAAATCCACAGCTGAGATACAAAGAATAAATGAGAAAACAAAAACATAACTACTGACTATTCGCTGAATATTAACATTGCAATAAATCTAGCTATATACAAGTTTCCTCTGTAACACTAGGAAACGTGTAATTGTACTTTTAGGAGAAGCTCTGATGGCTATTCACTGTGGTTCGTCCTATTTAAAAAAAGACATATAATTAAAGTAAAAATTATGGTATTTATACAGGTTAAAAGTTCATTAAAATGGTAGGAATACCTCTCATTTTCTATTCTTATAAAAATCAAAAATAAACAACACTGTTAATTCAACTATTTCATTATGTCTAAAACAATTTAACTTCTCCAAAAGAATTATAATTTGTCGAGAGACTGCATAAACAATTGTACCGTTTTGTAGCTGAATGAGTCCAGTTTGCGATACATTGAATGCACTGCCTGTGTTCCCTGAAATGATGGAGAAAGTCAGAGTGTCCGAGCTATCCGCATCTGTACAGGACACTGTTTGAACCTTGAAGAATGAAACGTTTTAATTATTATCTCAATTATGCTTCTGAGAAGTAAACATATTTAATTCCATTCACACATATAGCTATATTATTCCACAGATATGAAATTATCGGTCATGGGCCCGTTTCACAAAGCGATCTTAAATAACGTAAATACCATGACAACCTATGTTGAAGTGGTGCCACGACAGTTACGTTCAACCTGGGATTAGGCTCAATGTAAGCTAATCTAGCTTTGTGAAACCTGGAATAAGTATAAATGGATAAGAAACATTGCTTCCATTTGAATCAACGATCCGTGAATGTGTTACTCGGATAGCACTTTCTTACGGCAGCCGCACATTGTCCCATTCTATCGAGTAACCGAGATTACAGAATTAGTGAAACTCAGAAAAAAAAGTAAAAAGTTAGCATATTTACTCATGAAAGACGTTTTAAAGGTCGCTCAAAAAAGGTTGTAGAGCTGAATTTAAGCATGAATCTGTTCTAAATAACAGTGATACAGCCAAGATGGTGGCTCCGCAGTTTGTTTTGTGTTGCAAAAGCAACGGGTTTCGTAAAGGTAAAGGCTATGAACCCGCACAGCGATCATGTTTGTTAGAAATGTGTTTCTTTCGAATAAATATTATTTTAACTAGTCGTTGTTATGAAACGCCAACAAATTATGTGCTTTCCTACAACAAATACCCTTAATAGGAAGAGATTTTATGCATGACCTGCTAGCCGAGAAACACATTAGGCTTGCTGATACACTTGATATGCCCCTGGGCCGTAACAACAGCCTTTTCCCAAAGCTATTCAGATAAACCTTATTTTACCCTTAACTTTTATACATGTAACACGGGTGATAATATATTTTGGTTTATTTGTGACATTTAATGATAGTTAATCAATTCAGAAATTGACTTGACATTAGTTGGTTTGGATAAAATTAGAAATTTGAATAATACATACGTTGGAATCAACAGGGACAGTTTCATCTATCGCAGTTTGGAGAATGGTGGGGGAACACGACGGACTGTTGTCATTAACATCCGTGATGGTCACTCGGACTGTAACAGAATCTGCTAAACCACCTCCGTCTGTGGCTAACACCGACAATTCTACAGGATTCGTCAGTAAAGTGTCAAAATCTATAGCCCTTGTTAACTTTATTATACCACTGTCTGGGTTTATGTGGAAATTGTTTCCAGTGTCGCCGGCTGAAAAATAAGTTTTTAGGCTGCATGTTGAAGATTGTCACAAGAAAAAAAAAATGAGGAAATGGATATCCTCACAAAACTGAGAAAAGAAAGAAGCCTCGACACTCCTGTATTGCATTGTACCGATTAGTCAACATTTTAATTTTGATGTTACCTGAACCGTTCTCACTGGTGTGAATATTTGTCTCATTTTTCTGTGGCCATACTTTAATTGTTTTACAAAAAAAAATTAAAATCCTGATAATTAAACTTGAACAGTATGTTGTCACACGAATCCTCTAAAGTGAAACAAAACACCCCTGATATTTCCAGATGTATCAAAAATCAATATTTTCTTAACTTTGTAAATGATTAACAAAATAACATGATACACAAGTTAGCATACGACAGATGAACACGAACTATTTAAATCTGCTTGATGGTTTCAAAGAAGGTCAGAACACTGAGAGCGATTGATACAGGCCGGACAGACAGACGAACGGACATTCGAGCCTCAAATTTTTTCCTCTTCCATGGCAGCAAGCTAATCAGAAGTGAAATGCCTTGTCGCATTTCTTAATCAACAACATGAATAACCAACAAGCATAGAATTAATATTTGCTGATTCATCTAGGCGATGTACCGAACTTGATATTGGTTCGATTTTCCTGGGGATCTGATCTCACCTTTCAATCTCTACGCTGGCTACAGCCTACAGGTCTAATATAATGGTATCCAAAATTTGTGGCAATATTACAACTGTTTCCACTAGATAGCAATATATTTACAAGACGATTATATCAAAAGAGTAATCCCTTAAAATGACATCTTTTTATTAAGACTTAGATTCGTACTTACCTGAAACAGAGTATGTGATATCCCCATGAGTGCCATAATCAGCATCGGTGGCTGTCACGGTGGTAATAGTGGCGCCCACTACTGAATTCTCGCCAACCTAAAACAAACGACAAATCTTTAGAACACGTATTAATACATTGGTTTGGTTATCCTTTCATTTTAAAGCAATCTTGACCGCGGATGTTGTTTCTGTTGTTGGTTACCTCACTTTACAATGCGACCAAAGCCAGTTTCGATTTTGCTTCATGCAATCGGCCTAACCTCGTGTGATTCTCCTTGCTGTGGTATCAGCATTACGCTCAGCAGGGATAGCTGTATGAAAATCAAACTCGTGCTTCTTGTTGTGGCGAAGCCTATTAGCCAGCGTATGCAGCGAACCCACATATACTTACAGTGAATCGTTATGTTCTGAGCCCAATACAGATGGAAACTGTCAAGTTTCTACACAACGCAAACTATGTTAGCAATTGATTTGAAAAAAACATTTCATGTTTGCGTCGATCGGTTGAGGTCCGAGATGGTGTGCAGTAGGCCCGATCAAAGGACTTCCCAGTGAATAATTAGTATAAAGTTCTTAGTATTACAATGGAGGCCCAATTCACAAATGGTTATCTACTAGTCAACTTAAAATTAACAGAATAACGTCAAAGTCTAGAAAGCTTGGAAATTATTGAGGTGCTTAAGCTTTAAATTGTTCCTGATGTATAAACCCATCCAGTTAACCTATAGACACATTTTTACTTATACTTGTTGTTGTCATTGTTTTAGAATCGAAAATACCGAGGCACAGCTTATTGTACAATTTGATTCTTGAAATTCATGGATGTCATCCAGTTTAGACTGCTCTCATTGGACGATATGACCAGATACGAGTGGAAGCTATTGACAGCGATTATTGTGTATTATGGTACAAATGACTGAGAGACTTTTTCGACATTTGGGCTCTTTAGGGACTAATATTTTTACCAAGTGGAAAATCTCCAGTTATGATAGCAGTGTAAACTGACAGTCTCACCTAGCCCAATAAGCTTAACCTCTAGCAATCTTAGCTATAGGCTAGTACTCAACCATTTCACCATATTCTGGCAATTAAAACCAAAATACACGAAGAAACCGTGGCAAAGAAGAATACAATGTACTTACTGTAGGCCTACGTAACAGCAATAAAAACAAAGACTACGAAATCTTGCACTCAGTTCATTGCATCCTCGTTATGCATATGTCTTCCTGATGGCACGAAAGGATCTTCTGAATGCATTCGCAGATCATAACCATTTCGTAACCATTTAGTACCAAGGCGTTTTCGAACGCAGACAGCAACTGTGGGATACCCCATCCCTCCCTACCCCATTCTCATGCCCCCCCCCCCCCCCCCCATTGTCATCCCCCAGCCCTCTCAGCCCCATTCTCATCCCCCTCCCTCCCAACCCCATTCTCACCCCCCTTCCCTCCCAACCACATTCTCATCCCCCCTCCTTACCCCCTCACCTCTTATACATCCACAAACATTCTGAAATATAGGTAATCTCTCTCTGACTTACACTGACGTTGTAATTTCCCGACTGGATAGCTGGAGTGAAGTTGTTTACTGGAGTGATTGTCACTAAGACAGAAGTTGTTCCGGTTAAATCCGGTGTCCCGCCATCAGCCGTTTCGATAACCAGTGTGTACTGAATTGCGTCATTTACAGGACTGTCTAAGTCTATCGCTGTCTGAATTTGAAGCTCGTTCCCAGATTGAATTGAAAACTTTGAAGCAGTATTCCCACTCAATATAGAGTAACTAAGAGAAACAGAAGAAGGGTCATTGTCAGTTGCTACCAGAGTAAGCACTAAAGTTGTTGTCACCTCGTCTTCGTCTATGGACACTGCATACACAGATTGGGCGAAAGAAGGAGGGTTGTCATTGGAATCCGATACGGAGATGGTGATTGTTCTAGTGACTTCCTGAGCTGGCGATCCATTGTCGGTAGCCCGAATATCAAGGGTGTAAACAGAGATTCCCGACGGAGGGTCGCGATTTAATAAAACATTGGTCGCTAGTTCTCCGGAGACAGAGTCAATGCGGAACACACCTGGCTGAGAGTTACCACCTGAAATACAGAACAACGTGTGAGAAAATGTTGGAAGTCTTCTGTTCAGTATAACTCAATGTATCTAAATGTCTACTTTTTTTGTGAATGGCATGGCTTAGGTCTATACACGGACATATTTACTCGGTCACAAACGAAGTATGAGAATCACAAACCTCCAGTTATAGAGAAAATAGAATATGTTATGGTCCCATCTACTCCATCATCTAAATCTGTTGCCGATGCAATTACAATCCCCGTCCCAACAGAAGCGTTCTCCGCAACATCATAAGACTGACCTACCACAAAAGCTGGGCTATATGTGTCCCAGTTTGGTGAGTTATCGTTTTCGGATGTCACCTACAAAAAAAATTATTACTCAATAAAAGTGTTTGTTAAAGAGTAAAGAGAAATAACATTAACGAGATTGCAAAAAAAAAAAACATGTCAAACACCGTGATCACATAAACTAGAGAACTGTCGATTTGATCCGAACAAAATAATTCCAAATATCTAAACTGGACATAGTCATTTTGTCACATGATTTAAATATTTCTTGTCATATTGTTAGTGTCACATATCGTCAGTACCTGTATAATGACTGTTGCCGACCCAATGTGTGAGGGTGTTCCCCCATCAGTACCAGTAATTATCAGTGAATAAGCGTAGTTTTGTGCCGATAAACCCTCATAATCCAGCACATTACTTGTGGTTTGTAGTTCTGTTCCTGACAGTGTAAACTTTGGACTAGCATCGTCTCCAGAAAATATGCTATAGGTGATATCTCCATTACCGGGGGTCTCATCCGGGTCATCACAGGTAATGGTAACAATATTCACGCCTGACAAAAACAATGGCATTGGTGACTATTAAACGTTTATACCGATTGGACAATGTTGCCATCACTTTAACTGCTTTGACAATACTAGTTTAATCGAAAATAGGGTGAGAGGAGATAAACTTAGTTATATCAACTAGATCTTCCAAACTTACCTGAATTGGAATTTTCTGCGACTGTGACGTAATAAACACTGGGTGAGAATGTTGGAGTGTTATCATTGACATCATCCAGTGTGATGGTCAAACTGGCAGTATCTGATGCTCCCACTGAATCTGTGACCACCAGGGTTAGCTGATCAAATACAACTCTAGCTGAGGGGCTGTCTCTGTCCAGTCTGGTCTTTACAGTGAGTGTACCCGAGGAGGAGTCCACCTGGAAGTAACTCGTGTCACTACCTGTAAACACACAGACACTAAGAAACTTAGACAAATGTTTTGGGGGCAATGCAATGTAGACACATTTAGGACATTGAGTCATGTGCTTATTGATGCCATTTAATTCTTTAGTCGAACTATAACTGTACGTACATCCTATAGCCATTTTATGTTGAGTTCTAAACTGTAAATTTATTCTTTCCCAGAGCCAAACCCTATTGCTTTTGGAAATATTTTCAATCGTTTTAAAGTCACAATGTCCACTTTGGTTGCAGCAAACGTGTATGTCATACCCAAATTGGCTACCATCAGTGGTTATTGGGAGATATATAAATCTGTCCTCCTTAAGAATTTAAAATCAATGAAGTAAAATATTCAAGTGATACAGGTATTTTTCCGCGTAAAACATATTTGAAATATTTTAATTGTATCTTCAATCTAAATGGTACGTCCTTACCATTGAGCAAAGATAAGGGATGTCGCATTACCTGTTAACGCATAAGATAGCACATCTCCGGCGTCAGCGTCTGTGGCCGTAAAGAGGTTGTTGATGGGTGTACCTATAGCCTCCTCCTCAGAGATATTTGCAGAAAGAGTACCGTTTATTACCGGGGTTTCATCGTTCACATCTTGAATGAAAACTCTTAATGAACTGGAAGATGACTCATTTGTTGAATCTGAGCACCTGCAAAGTTTAATTAAAATCTGTTCGATTAATGTATATATCTATCTTTTAAAACGTGCCCATTATGTTTGGTGCCGTCTTATAAAGAGATTGTACAATCAACATGATTTTATATGAAGTTAAACAAAAAGGAAAGAATTCCTGTATTTGCTGTAGTCGAATGTAATTTCATTTACCTTGATGAAACTTCGTGGTAGCCGTGAACATCAGTCGGTTATTTATATCATTTTATTGATCACTGATTTCATAGTCTGCCAAACTCTAAGGGTTGCTAGAAGGCTACTGTTGTCACATGTTATTTACGGTGTCTAAGTTGACAATAAGACAGTCAGACAGGCATCGGGACACGATTCACTCTATATTTTACAATATAAATAATACCTTCGATGATCATATCGGAATAGATATCGACATATTAGGCCCAAAATAAAATACAGTCGACGAAAATAGTTAATGACAACTCACTCTATAGTAAGGGTGTATTGAGTCCGATGTTCGAAATCCAGTGCCGCTGTTGAGTACAAGTCGAACCCACTAAAATCAAATAACCTGTTGGCATCATCGGGGTTTTGTAAAGTCACAGAGCAGTTGTAAGGGCTCGTACCATTGCTTGGGGATACTGTGTAGATAACTGTACCGACACCTATCGTCTCTGCTTCACTGGTTATATCCGGCAAACTGGTAAACGTCACGGCTGACCCTGGTAAAGTAAGAACAGTTAGTTAAAGGAGACTATTTACCAACGATAAATTTAACCAAGCCAATCTCAACTAGCCAAAGTCTTTCTACCAAACCGCTCAACAGTCCGATACGCCGGGGATATAATGCTGGTCCAAATGTGGCCTATCATCGTCCATATTTTTGTCCGTTTTGGAATTGGATGTCGTGGTGAATAACTGGCAAACTGCTCTTTGGTAATTCATATTTTAACTTGTACAGACAACAGGGAGTGGTGAACCAGCCATCACCAATGTTGACGCCCCTTAATTGTGTATATCCACTGGAGGGACAGTCCGGTAGTGTAAACTGTCCCCAGTACTTAAAGTCCCGACTTATTCGAGTGCAGTAATATGATGTACTGATGCATTTTGTGCAAGTCCGACATTTATGACGGACCGACGAACAGATGGACGGACGCCGAGTAGCATTTCGAAGTCCCGCTTCCCCTACTTTAGTAGTGGTGGACAAAATTTCTGCGTGTAGCTATATACTGTTATTGGATTGAGTCCCTTGATGTCATTCACGAGTCTCCAAGGGTGTGATATAGGACGATCTCTGTCTGCCCGCGCGCAAGGACGGCGTTGTGCGGCGGCATGTCAGACACCGCCTCGTTCCATCCAGAGGTGGGATTCGTCTGCTAAACCCCGCGTCTTTGACGCGTTGTAAATCGTCTCGTGACGGCGTGGTTGTCAATGCAGACGTTGAAACTACTACCAAGGGGGCTGAAGGTACGCTTATCAGTGCTGTGTGTGGTGGTGAAGGATTTGCTGAGGGTCTAGTGGAGGTGGTGATAGGGACCTCCCACGTTAAGGTGTTCCAGCTGGATAAGTCGAGTTTGGTGCTGTTCGGAGGGTCCATGTTTTTGATTCACGGGTACTGTACTTTGTGCGTTACGCCGTCATGTGGTATCCCTTGTCGATGGCGGCGTGTTGCAACGCTTCCAATAACCGAGGTTTCACCAATGTCATCCTCCTGATCGTCGGTTGTGGATCGTCTTAACGTTTCCCGTTCAACGGCGAACTCACGAGGCATATAAGAGCACGAGCAGCGCCAGACGGGGCTGGGGCCAAGAAGCGTAACGTCGGTAACTGTTTCTTCACGCGAGCAGACATGCTATCCATCCATCCATTCACCATGTAGGTGTGTCGAAGACTGAGCCGTGTGGTGGTTTGTCGTTGGCTTACATACCTTCCGCATCTAAACATACTGCACGTTCCGCGGAAAACGTCTGTGCGTAAACGGAGATAATCGGGCGTGGTTTGCTTCAAGTCATCCTCAAAACTCGTACAAAGGCCGTATGCCCCGGGTACATCTGTTTTGCGATTTGGTTGATTTCTGAGGCATCCTTGGGATTTTCCAACATCACTAAATACTGCGCATTTAAGCTGATTGTGCACCAAGTACACGACACATACGTTCCAATGATGGCTTCCCTTGGTAAAGAGCGCCGTCAAACGCTAATCAGTCATGAGATCATTGACGACCAAGACCGTCTTCCCGTTGGATTAGGCAAGGCTTCGTGAAATTCTACCGTGGGCATCGTGTCGTAGAGCGGCTGCCATTCCCCATCACACCACACGATCTGATCTAGGGGTGATGAATCAGCCTGGCCGCCTGTTTGATCAGAGCTCGGGTAAAGAACGACTTGCCACTTTCCGCCGCGCCAGCGATGAGGGCTGGGAACGGATGTTGAAAACGTGTATCCATGGAATGGCTGGTAGTGAGGTTGATGGTGTGCTTCTCGTGGTGGTGGTGTGGGTGTTGACGATGACAGCGCTGCCCGTGATGGGGGTTTCGATGCTGTCAGTAGTAATGGTGGCGTCACGGCTGACGATCCTGGCCGTGGTGTTTGTTAAGTGAGTATACCTGGTTCGTTCGACCACGGCGTTGTCTACTAAAGGTTAGGGGCAACTGTGGTTTTTGGAAGTATGGCCGATACGCTCGAGAGGGTTGTGGTGTGTCCAGTTGTAGGGATATCGAGTTGCGTCAAGGCAGGTCACGTCTAGACTGAGTGCAGCAGCCCACAGCCCTAGCATGAGCAGCGTAATGCACACCACACCGACATGTTGTTGGGTTTAATTGTTATTCCACCAGGGTTGTCTGTCTATACATTGTCGTTATCACGAGGTCTTTCCATCGAGGGTTGTCCATCGACTAACCTCGGTGCACAAATGGGTTGCTTAAATAGGTCTCAAAGGTCTCTTCGCCGTTCAAGCCTTATAAAGTATACAAGACCGGACCTCGAGGGTGGCGTTAAGTTTGATAAGAAAGAGTTTTAATGGTGTATTGCTGCTGTAAAATACTTGTACATCCGTCCAGTGAACGTTCGATTAAACCGCTCGACCACCGAGGTTTTCGTTTCATTCTAGGTGTGGAAATACAAGACATGACGTTGTTGTAAAAACTGTTGAAATCCTTCGTTGAGAAATTCCGTCCTTCGTCCGTTTGTAAATACAGCGGTTGGCGCCCCGTGGCAAAGATAGCTTGAAAGGCGTCAATCAGGTTAGCCCCCGTTTTGGTTCGAATTGGGACGACCCAAGCGTATTTGGAGAGGATGTCGATACAGGTGAGGACATTCCAGTAACCGTCGTTCTGTATGGCGAAGCTTTGCATGTCTACCAAATCCGCTTGCCATAGACTGTCGATACCGCCGACGATTACCGATTACATCGAAAGTGGCGTTGGGCCTGTCGGTATAACGTATAGATGGGTTGTCCTTTCAACCACGCTGCCACCTGAGCTTTCGACAAGTTGGCGCCACGAGCAAGTACCGACTGCCAAAAGCCGTTTACTTTGTTGTGGGCCGCCGGGCTGTTGGGGTCGTAATA
The DNA here is from genome assembly GCA_034783835.1 of Mopalia ciliata. Lineage (NCBI taxonomy): Eukaryota > Metazoa > Mollusca > Polyplacophora > Chitonida > Mopaliidae > Mopalia > Mopalia ciliata. The sequence goes on from JAVFBW010004122.1 coordinate 12,385, forward strand.
CAGCCGTTGCAACGTCTTATCGAGCGTCGTTGTCGGGACCGTTGACTTGGTCACTGCCATGATCGTTGTCGGGGTCTTTCGTGGTCGTCTCCCCCTCATCTGTCTACCCATACTTGTCGTGCGGGGCTTGTGATAAGCGTGCCCAAACTGCTTGCTATTAACACGTTTAAAATAACCATCGACGACAGACGTCAGACACCCCTAGACGCTAAGCACCGATAGCTTGTCACCATTCGCTGTATCCTGGTTCGAGACAAGTCACCAATCGTTGATAACACGGTGTGTTCGTAGTAGCGGCGTATGGCGTCAGGGTGTTGACCTTGATCACACACGTCGTCAGTAAATTGTTTCAACGGGAGTAAGCATCCTAAAATAAACCGTCCACCTTCAAACATCGTCAGACAAGGTTTTGTAGGGTGATTAATCCTGCACTGAGGCCACCATATGCGCCCAATGCAGTTTATCATCCGTCATGACATCGCAAGCGTAGACTGCATACTGAACATCATGCGTTAGAATCACAGCTGATATACTCTTGAGACAGGGTCGAATCGTAGTGATTAAACGTGTCAATAGTATTGACTGGTTCTGTATGGCTGCTGTTGTCAAGATATGAGGATTTCGTGTAGTTTATTCACGCAGAACGTTACGTTAGTCACATGCTTCACAAATCATTTGGTATTAGGTCGTTGTAGACGACCCAAGGTTATTGGATCGTGCGTCTTGTATGCGGTGTAATCCTTCAAAAGCGTTGTCAACGTCGCCCTGCTATGTATTAAACGTGGGGTGGGTAACACCCGGGCGTTTGCTGATTCTTAGGTAGTAATACCTCACCTGGTTAGTCTCACGATGCCGCAATATCAGGCCGTAGCGAAGTTTAATTTCCCTGCCGACGCCTGGGTTTGTAAAAGACTCAGTAGAAAACGATCCAGACCTCTATTTCCATTTAGCCACATCCGTGTCTTCGGGTAAAACATTAAGGGGAGGTTCTCTCGGATTCGCAAACAGTGTAGCTTTGGTACGTCAACGCCGTGGCGTAGTGTCGTCGTACCAGCTTTAGAAAACTGGTAGGGTGCATCCATCATGTTGTAAGTGACGTGTCCTGTTTGAATATCGTGTTGGTCGGTTGTAGGGGACATCTGCGGTTGAAGATGGTCGTTCTGGCTCACCCAAAAACACATTGTTCTTTTCAAACGTCGAAGGTAATACAGGATGGTAACGCTCTTTGAGCCAGCATCAGGTACAACCGACCTGACGCGTTCCTCACCCAGCTTCTCCCAACCACACCCCAGGACCCTACAACCCGCAAAAAAAAAAAACAGAACGGGAAGCCGCCCCACATCGTTGTAGACTGTGACACGGCGCCGCACAACGCCACAAGACGCCGCGGCACAACGCCGTCCATGCACGCGGGCGGACAGCAGAGCGGGTGGGCGATCGGGCAGGCGGATGAAAGGACGGCCGGACCGTTAGATGGGCGGCCGGCCGGCCAGGAGTGATCTGACTGGGCGGGCGGACCGCTGGATGGCTGGGCGGACGTGCGGCCTAGGACTGACCCTCTCGCCCAAGAGATAGATACTGTCCTCCAGAGTATGTAGGCCATGATGGATGGTGACGGGTGAACAAAGGGAGATCACACCACCTGTCATGGTGGTGACCTCACAGCCCCCTATATCAACTTTCGTCCCATCGTGTCATCGCTTGCGAGACTCAACCGCGCGTTAAGCATCACGGGAAGACACCCACACCACCCAATGACAGCCTCACGGGCAACCCTGCCTTGATCATAAGGGGAGCTTACGCCTCCTGTCATAGTGGTGACCTCACGCCAATCCATGTCAACTCTCGTCATCTCGCGTCAATTCTCGCGAGAGACGCGCAAAGCATCACGTGAAGACACCCACACCATCCCAGAACAACCCTAGGGGCAACCCTGCCTGAGTCATCGGAGGAGATCACTCCTCCTCTCTTGGTGGTAACCTCACAGCAGTCCATGTGAACCCTCGTCACCTCTCGCAAGACTCCACTCAGGTTGTTTGAATAAAAAAAATAAATAAAAAAATGAATACCTGGTGATGCACGTGTCATGAATTGAGCTGTTGGACCTTATACACCTATAGTATTACGCTCGTATAACCAAGCGATCGGCTTACAGTATAGCCCACACTGATCCTACACGCTGGTGCATATAAAACATTTTGTAAGGTATGGGCCTAAAGCATAAGAACGATGTAGTCCAATGCAATAAGATGCCTGTGAAGCCCGGAGTCATGCTTAAAAATCACACAAGATTCTACAATGATTGGTTGACCTGGGCACGTGAGCAAACATGTTTGTAAAATGGCGGCTCATGGATGTGCTGCTCCTGTTACCAAGCAAACAATCAAATCCGAAAGCGCGTTGAAAGACCAACTTTCATTGGCTGGTGTTATAGACCGTCTCCGGCAGCCATACCTAACAAAATGTTCTATATGTACCAGCGTTTAGGGTGAGTATGGGCTATACTGTAAGCCGATCGCTGGTTATACGAGCGTACCATAGCATAGGATATTTCAATAAAAAAAAATAATAAAAGGAGAACAGGCTACTCTTTATTTAAAAAAAAAGAATAACAGGCTCTATCATACCCTTGGGGACTCGTGAATGACAACAAGGGACTGACTTTAACACTGTACGTAGACTGAAATTGGGTGATTCAGTGATCTACCCTATGAAATTGACAATCTCGTGTAAAGAAAACGTACTGTACATAAATTGTATATGAGGGAAGTAACGAGATATCGGCAAAATTGTATATACATGATATATACTACTCTTCAGTTAAACATGCATTCGCCATTCATTTAATCCGTCATCTGTACTCGTCCCCTTTCTCTACAGAACGGAGCCAATGCCCAGACCCACGACTATCACGGTCAACCTGTGACGTCACAACAAGTGTCTCACACGGCCGCGATGATTGACATGACCAAGGTATACTCCGGGAATGGGGATTCCCTTTTCCGGGTTTCTTGCGTCTCTTGTACGCATGAATGAGGTAAATACGAAGCTGCTCTCCCTATACTTTAGTACTGAATGACATACCGCCTTTACTGACCATGGACTAAAAGAACCAAACACAGTCATTGACTCACAATACAACCGCCAAAATTTCTACAAAAAGCAGACGACACACGGGTGATGCACTCCGGTGATCCCTCACTACGCCATCTTGATTGCCATCTTGATTAGCCGGTCTCCACACATCGAACGCGCTGCTCTCGGGTGCTCCTTAATACTAAATAACGTTGAGTACTTATCAAGTACTAAGGAGCCATTCTCCGCTCCTTAATACATAATAACGTAGCCTGCAACGTTATCATGTACTTTATAATACTACATAAATAGTAGTAGTGTAATAAATAACTACCATATGATAACGCACAAAGCGTCCTTAATATGTAGTAATAAATATGACTTCAGTTGTTATTGCTATACTACTAATATCACACAGGAGAGTCAGTGGTGCCGTTGTGTCTTTAAGAATAATCGAACCGTCCCACCATCGACTCAAAATTTGCGATTTTTTTATTATTACATATTCCAAAGGCTAAGATAGTGATCTTTATCCTAGCGCAGACCCGATTAAAACAATTTAATTTGAAGACCGGTAAACTTTATTTTTACTATTTAAAACAGTGGTGTTTTGACAATCTAGAAATACAGCTACCTGGAGAGGATTAACAGTGTGTCCGCTGTGCGTATACGAGTATCAACAGATTCCGTGTATTGTATATTGAGCATTTATTCACTGACGCCACATGTGGTTGATTGGTGTTAGTCTATTTAAGAGATTGATCTCAGCTTGATTGGAATTCAACTAACACGGTCAGCTCTTGTCAATTTTATGGAAAAACTGGTCTTTTTCACAATATAAATACATAATTATTTGCGAAACATACAAATAATGACTCAATTCGATATTATGTGAAAAACAAAATTGAATTACTAAAAAGAATAGAGCATGAATGAGGTAAAACTGTCGTAAAATAGATCAGAAATACATTTTACCCGTTTTCTCTGCTTTCATATTTATTGTACCGTACTTGGGAAAATGCCTACTCCTCGGCTGTTATTATACCTTCAGAACTGATTTTTTTTGCACATTTCATCTCAACATATATAAGTAAAAAACGAAGTTGAAATTTCACTATTTTGATTTTTTTGTTGTAGATTTTTTACATTTAGCACAATATTGCAAGAAAACAAAGACAAACATGAAAAAACTGAATGACCGTTTTTTGGTTGATATAATGTATCGTACGTTGATGTAAAATTGAACAGTTCACGTAAATGGTGTAAAAAAAATGTAGAAATTTGAAAAAGAGGTAGCAAAAATTAAATTTTTATGCAAAAGACATTTTTCTGTAAGTTTTAGAAAAAAAATAATTGACATTATTATTCTGCAGAAAAAGACGATTCGGAATATAAATATATGTATTGCAAAATTGCGATTAGAAGTTAAACGGCGAAATGTAAAAACACACTGTTGTATAGTTGTGTTTAGAAGATGATAGGTTGCTATACCTGGACTGATATACTAGTATGTTAATCTTTCAGACAAATTATACATTTTATTAAAAAGTGTGCATCTACACATTTCTGGTAGCTTTTTATATGTCTTCTACACACTGTGAATTTTGAACTGAAAAATTAGATTCCGAATAAAAAATCTATTCTAAAAGTTAAAAATTATTATCTGTTGCATGTTAGTATAGAATCATTGTAGAAAATATTTGGGAATGACCATGCACTCAATCCGAGATCCGCTTTTCCTTCGGCCTATAGGGCTCCGCAAGTAATACATCAGCAAATGCATTTAGGCGGCTTTCCCCAACATTTGTTGCACGTAAGAATTCGGCAACACATTTGTTTCAAGTAATTTTGAAATAAAAACTTGGTCACTTTGAGTCACACGAAGCATCACGGGAAGACACCAACATCCCCCAAGGCATGTAAATGACACATTCGATGTCTATAATGGTAGTTTTCCATTGTTTTGTTTTTTTTCTTTTTTTTCTTCTTCTTCTCCATTTATCGCCGTGCATTATTATAAGGAATTAAATACGTGTTATATTCTTTATAATCTCATCTATTATTAATATAACATTATTTTCTTTAGAAGGTATGAAGAAAAATTTAACACCTAAATGTTTGCATTATAGTACAGATGGACAGCTTACCGGCTTGGTGAACGAAAACGCCAGTCAGGATAATCTGGAAAAGAAAGTTTCTTCCAGCTTCCAAACGAGATACCATTATGCTGTGTCTGGGAAATATTCCATGGATATATATTTGTAAATTTAACTTCTGTTCAGTACAAAAGTTAATGTTTGGGAGATCTTAACTGCATAGTTATCGCAAATAGGTATATCCGAGACGGCTTGGAAGAATGGGCTATATCTTGAGTTTGATCGATAAGTTTAACGAAGCGTTTGATCAGCATTGAATAGCGGACTTGAGATCGTCATTAGCTTAAATAATGATTGACACACAAGGGTCCTGTGTCGCCCAATAAAGAGCCAATTGGGATTCAACCTGTCTTGTAGTTAATAAAATGTTGTTCCGATTCAGATCACACAAAAGAAACACTGCACCGAGGGTTTACATGCGGCAGGTCAATATAGGAAGTTGCCAAGTGCCTTTATTCAACTGAAGTAGTTGACGCGACCAAAACAGAAGATAATACAAGATAAACAAGAGGGGGGCTTCGGTCAATGGGGTTAACTCTTTTCAAATCGTCTTCATATCTCGCATGTATTGTGTGGCATCGCCTTTCAACACAAGCAAATAATCCCATGTTTGAAAAGCATTCCCTTATTACCAATTTTACATTTCATTATAGGCCTATACACTCAGGAATTCCAAGCCATCTTAGCCTATTTTTATAGAATAAATCCAGAATTGGTAAAGTGCCAACGCTTTTTGCATATATTTTTAAAAAATACATTCCCAGTTTAATTTCAGCTTTACACAAATAATATGTGAAATGTTTTAAGGCCGGTTAATGCATACAAGAGAAAAATTTCTGATCTTGGACATTAGCTTTCACTGCACTTTACTCTTTATAGAGTTATTTTCGTGGTAATACCCGGACGGTCGACGCCAAAGCCAAACCTATCTCTAAATAATCCGCAAAAACCAATATTTTGTTTGGTGAGTTTTGATATTTTCTGAATACATACAAGATAGAACAGAAATTGAGGTGAAACCAATCTTATATAAACATATAGCCATTCTAAGACTACCCACCGTATTGCCATTGTTGTTTGCTAATAAAACTATTTAGTATATACCGGCCTAATCAGCTCTTCGCTTAGAAATAATCAGTCTGATCCAGGTTGGCAGAAATTGTTACCGTTTTATTGTATAATGCATTTCAGTCTCTTCTATTCACCTATCAGTTTTTCGTCACAACTGTATTTCGTCTATAAAATTAAGAAGGTATTTTACCAACATTGCTCATGCTGATGTTTAAACCCATCTTTAAGATGTCTTAAACTTTGTCAAAGCTAAGGATTTCCACAAAATAGACATGGGATGGTCTGGTTTCAAGTCCTCGATGTATTACTGATGTTTAGTTTAGTCTGTGTTCGTAGTCAGTGAAGAGGTTCTTGTTCCCTTCTTTTTGTAACACCATTTATTGTTGTCAGCTATGGTGCTCTTATACCAAAAAATGTTACAATAGCTTGCGAATTATGTATAATAATGCTTTCCGATGGTTCTTAAACTATCGACGGGACTTTAGTGCTAGCAGAATGTTTGTTATAAACAATGTTCCTTTATTCAGTTTGTTTGTTTGTTTGTTTGGTTGGTGTTTAACGTCGTACTCAAGGGTATTTCACTTATATGACGACGGACACAAATA
>JAVFBW010004233.1:0-19286 GCA_034783835.1 Mopalia ciliata
AGCGATAGGAATTGACAGTACTTATTGACGAATAGACAAGAATAAACAATACTGGAACTTATTATGAAGTTTTAATCACGTAATTCGAGCTGAAATATAAAACAAGATCCTGTATGAAGTAAGATTGCTCGTAATTTTGCCTGACATGACATGCAAGTGTTGAATACTCAAACTGACGTCTCCATTTAACAAATCGAACCGAACTGAAATTTGCGTATGCTGAACGGTGAACCGAACCGTGAGGTGTGAATCGCGATTAATCAAAATTTTGGTTAATCGTGACAGCCCTAATATATTCCAGGTGCTATTAACATGCAGAAGAAGATGGTTACCTCACTTTTTGTGCTGAGACGTTTCAAATTTCAAACCTTTTGACATTTAGTGCAGCATGGAATACCAAGCAAATCTAACTACGAGTTAGAGACTGTCAAAGATATTTGTTGATAACCACACATTAAACCTTGCAGGATATATTCATAATAGAATTATGTAATAAAGTAAGTATTTTTACAGTCGTAAAGGAAAAGTGGCGTAATATCTTTGAAACAAATAACATAATGGCTGCTTCCTATGGTTTTGACAAAGAGTTTTTCTCTGTTTCAGTGTGGCCGGGCTCAATTTCTCCAGTTACTGACAGACTTGGCTATATATGCTCTTAACCTAGACAAAGGGATTCTAGACTGTGCCAAATCATTGGGTGATGATAGTGCTATTGTGCTGAGTGAAAAAGCCATTGCAAAGACGTGTGTACTAATTCATAATCTTTATCAAGGATCAAACCTCCAAGTTCAACAGAGGAGTATTATTACAGCATTTTCTCTGGATCCAACACCGGCACATTTTACTGATCTCGTTAAGATTTATGAACAAAAACATCACTTGGCTCAAAGTGCTGCCAAGAAAGAAACTGCCAAAAAAGATTCCAAAGGCTCTTTAAATGTTGACAGTCTTAAAGAGGCATTACCGCCAAAAAACCAACCTCACAGTTCCCAGTCTGAGGAAGCAAAACCATCAAGTTCCTCTCTGAGTGACAGTACAATTAACATTACAGGAGATACAAAAATGCAGATGAAGGTTGACATGGGCTGTGCAAGAATTCTGGAGAAAGGGGATGAAGACAGCGGCAAAATCAATCCGGCAACACTCTATGAAATGGACAGATTGTTGAAGTTATTCAGGCCTTGGTTTTTTGATCCTCTTCTTCAGTGGAAAGAACTGTATATTGTAGCAAGAGATTACATAGCTCATAATAAAGCCATATCACCAGAAGTGGAAGGAAAAATAAGAAAGACTCTGAAATCTATTGAGGATGAACAGGACAAGAACGTTGATACCGTGCAGACTGAGCAAGGAACTGTGGGCAGAGATCAGTTTTTAAAACATGCTCTAGAATTGCAGAAAGCTGCCTTTAAAAGGAAGGGTCGAGGACGTCCAAGACTGAAGCCTTCTGAAAAACCGAACACTGATAACAAAGAAGTACAGAAATCGAATAATTCACTGGCCAAAATGTATAGTACAGTTTTTAAGTGTCTGATATGTTCAACTTTATTTGAAGATGTTCAGCAGCTCAAGGAACATGTGAGAACAGTTTGTAAACCAGAAGGTGCAGAGTCTGATAAAGTTACAGAAGCATCTGAAAGTTCCTCAAAACAGCCCAGTGCTTGTTCTTTGTACATGTGTCGATTGTGCAATGATGTAAAAACTTCGCTCCAAGGATTTGAGTTTCATTTAGCAACCAAACATGCAGCTGAATGTGATGGTACTGGTGGAAATATAAAAATCTGTCAGCTGTATAGGTGTAAATACTGCAAAGTTTTCTTTGCCAAAAAGGAGGACTTGCACAATCACTTAAATGTGTGCCCTGTAAAACTTCAAAAGATAGCCAGAGGCGAAATTCCAGCAAAAGTTTCTGGGGACAGTCCAGAAAGTGTTTCTTCCAATCAAAGTCGAAACAATGACCTTGAAATTGTAAAAAAAGATATTTCCTCAAAACAATCCCTGGATGGCACCCCAGTTGTATATAAGAAAAGAGGGCGACCAAAGAAATCAGAGATGGTAGCAGCTATTAAAGATAGACTCACAACAGAATTAAATACCTCAAGCTCTGAGAGTGAAATAAATAATACAGGGAAAAGAGGACGGAGAAGAGTGGATAGAGTTAGTGTTGATACCGCCAGAGGAGAGGCTAGAAAAGGGTTCCCAAGAAAAGTGAAAGATGAAGCAAAGGAAATTTCAGCCACTAGGGATCTAATAGAACGGCTCCTCACGGGTGATGAAGATTTGAGTGATGACTCCAGTAATGATCCATCAGCTACAACTTCAGCAAAAGTCAAATGTAGTACTGACTGTGAGTTATGTACCAATAAATTTGCCAGCAAGAAAACCCTTCTCCAACATTATGCTGTGTCTCATCTAAAAGCATATACATTTTTCAATGACAAAGCCAAATATGCATTTAAGTGCTTTTATTGCCAAGTGTGCTTTGAAACGTTCATGAAATATGTGGATCATCTTCCTGATCATGAAAATGTGTTGATGGATGCTGTGTCAAAGATGAAACAGTCTGGTCAAGGTCATCTGGATTGTAGATCAAAAGATAGTGACAACTCCGATTCAGAGTCCTCTGAAGACTTGTTAAAACCCACATCAAACCTTAATATTGGAGAAGGGGAAAGCAGTGGTTCATCTACTGAGATTGAAACTGAGGACTCCGTTTTGGATGAAATCATCATACCAAAACACCTGGAAAGTTTTCTTTCAAAAAGCTCTCTTCCAGAAGCTGACAGTGGATCAGTGGATATTTTGGAGCACCTCAAAAATCAACAACAGATTCCTGAAATGCACAAAGAGCAAAATAAGGGGGTATTAGTGAAGCAGACAGATATTTGCCTGGAAGAACGAGTTGACATTGTTTCTAAACCAGACATGGACTTTGTTTTACACTCAAACAGAGACAATGTTTCAAACCAGCAGCTGGACAATGTTTCAAACCAACAGCTAGACAATGTTTCAAACCCACAGTTGGACAATGTTTCAAACCCACAGTTGGACAATGTTTCAAACCCACAGTTGGACTATGTGCCAAACTCGCAGTTGGACAATGTTTCAAACCCGCAATTTGACAATGTTTCAAACTCACATTTGGACAGTGTTACAATCTCCCAGTTGAGCAATGTTTCAAACCCACAGTTTAATACTGTTTTAGACAACCAGTTGAGCAATGTTTCAAACCCACAGTTCGACAATGTTTCAAACCCACATTTGGACAATGTTTCAAACCCACAGTTTCACAATGTTACAATCTCTCAGTTGAGCAATGTTTCAAACCCTCAGTTCGACAATGTTTTAAACCCACATTTGGACAATGTTTCAAACCCACAGTTGAGCAATGTTTCAAACACACCATTAGACAATTTTTCAAGGCATCAATCTGACAATGTTATGAACTCACAGTTGGACAATGTTTCCATCACTCAGTGTGACAATGTTTCAAACCCGCAGTTGGATAATGTTTCAAACCTACCGTTGGACAATGTTTCACACACACAAGTAACCAAATTGTCATGCCCTGTTATGACCAATTTATCAAACCCAGATTTAGACAACAATTTACAATCAGAAATGGATAATGTTGTAAAGCCAGAGTGGGACAATGTTTCAAAGCCACACATGACAAACCGTCAACTTAATGTTTCCAATCCTCAGGTGGACAATATTTCACAGCCACAATTAAATACTTATGCAAACCTACAATTACATGAAGTTTCAAATCCACAAGCTGACATTGCAACAGATATCAGTAGTCAAGATTACACAGATACGGAATCACAACCTGAAATCAAAAGTGTTGCAAAGTCGCAATTTTTCAGTCCTTCATTGGATTCTGTTCCAACTGTACAAGCTGACATGTTAACAGACGTCAGCAATGATGATTACATGAGTACAGGTTCACAACCTGTAGTTAAAAGGGTTGTAGAACCTCCAATATCCAATGAGAAATTCTTAGAAAAAGAGACAGAGGAAAGCAGTTTATCGAGCAGTGAGGAGTGTAGTGAGTATGAGCCATCCACAAGACCTTCAAGCTGTAGTGATACATATACATCAACAATGGAATCGGCAGAAGAGATTCCAGTCAAGGAAATCGTTCAAGTCTCATCAATAGATGAAGAATTTTTGCAGTTCCGAACAGCTCCTGAAGAGCTCAAAGACCTTTCATATCCAGGTTCAGAAGATGATCTTAAGGATACTAAGCTTGCTCCATATCAATCTACAAATGAAAGTGGCAGGGAGTCTTCTGTGGATTGTCAAAGTCCCATGACCTGTGATAGTATCACAGAAACAGATAAATCTGAAGAAAGTTTGGGCTTCATAGAAGACAGTATGACTGACATCCCTTCACAAAATGTTGGTGATCATTTGTCCGAATCTGATTCTCAAGTATTGAAAGTGATTTTACCCAGTGATTTGAACATAAAGGATGTTGCTGGTGGATCAAAAGCACAAGCATTGAAAAATCCAAATCAAAACTCTGGCAGCTTAGATTCACCAGAGAATAGAAGACGTTCATTTGTTGAGGAATTTGCTAGTATTATATCACTTTCTGGTGACGTTAAGGTGAATAAAAAGAAGGCCATGAAGTCAATTGAAAAAACTTCTTCGAAACCTGAGTTGCCTTTCCCAGACTGTGGTCATGAAGCCAAACTGACTTTATCTGAAACAGACATGGCTGTCACAACGTTATGCCCCCATTGTGGTCAGTTAGTTCCAGCAGATCCATCTATGTTTCTCCCAGATAGTCCTGGGAAATTTGTTGATTCAGAGTCCGACTCACTGTCTCCCACAAAAAGAAATAATCCAGGTTGGGGCAAAGTGTTAACGAAACAACTATCAGTAAAGATAAGTGCTAAAGACAGAGCTATTTGTGCATTAGCATCTGACAAAAGCGTCGCCTCTAATTCCAAACCAGTTTCTAATACAGTTCAAGTTCAACCAATCATAAAAGAAATCAAAAAGATTGATCGCTCTGAAAATCTGTTGAACAGTGCTCCAAAAAATCATCAAAAAGAAAGAGTGAAGGCAATGCCAGTTTCTTTACCAGTGAAAAAAGCACTTCGCCGTAATAGCCGGGGATTAGGGATGGACACATTAAGCTTTCCTCAACTTGAAAATGTACCTAAACCAAGACGAAATTCCAAAGAAAAATCCACGACAGAAAGCAAAACTGAGGTGATCATTGATACAGTTGATATTTCTGGAATATGTGAGCTATTTGCTACATATGACCATGTGGAAAATCAAGATTCAGTGAGGAGCATTGCACCGAAGAAAGATCTTCATATTCAGCAAGATCAATCTGAAGAAACACCTATCAATAAAGCTGCAATAGACAATTCTGACAATACCCACAGCAAGAATTTAAACAATTTACAAGAAAAAAATTCCACAGTATCAAATTCAAATATCAATAGTGACAAAGTACAGGAAAAAAGTGTTGTAAAGACTACTGCAGAAACAAAAATTGTAAAGGAAAAGTCAAATCTGGAAAACTGTCCAACAAATCTGTCTCCTAGGAAAGCAATATTTGAAAGGAATATCTTTGAAGATCTGGAGGAGGGTGAAGTGAGGATTTCTGGTGATTTCATTTCTAAGGAATGTCAATCAACATCAGAAATTGATAAACCTAACAAAACAGTGGAAGACAAAAACCTGCACCCTGAAGTGAAGCCCAGTAATCCTTTTCTGCTGCCGCTTGTAACATTGAAAAAATTGAAACCTCCCACATTACTTAACAAAAGTATGCGAAAGGGGGCAAGATCAACTGAAACTAATAATTCTGCAATGTCTGATTGTAGGGAAGAGTCTCCTGTAGATAGTAGCAGTGTTGTACAATCAACTGATATTGCATCTCTTGAAAGAAGAAAAACTTTGAAAGAACATGTTGAGAAAGTACCCGACGTAAAAGTTTGGGAGGAGCCCATGAAAACAACGAAAAGTTTAACTGGAGAGCAAGAAACTAAACCCTTACCTCCCAATTTCACTCCAGAAACTCAGCATGTAAATGTAATGCCTTCACAAGATTTAGATGATGTTAATAACAAAAGTGTTGTGGACAGCTCTTCTACTGTTAATGAAGCACCATCCAAACTTGAGAGAAAGGAAGCTTTAACTGCGAACACTAAACCAGATATGAATCCAGTGTCAATGTCACAGACGTCCTCAAGTATGTTATTGCTCCCTGGTGAAGTTACTCAAGAAACAAATGAAACTAAGTTATGTTTCTCAGATGGACCTACAACTTCTGCCTGGACTACAAAGTTCTCTGAATCAGATGAGCCAGAAGATACAATCTGTCCAAAGAATCACTCTCGAACCAATATAAAGGACTCCGAACTAAGCACTCCACAAATGTTTAAAACAGAGTCATCAAAATCAACAAAGCCAGTTACACAAGAAGACTCCACAACAACTGAGAATACTAAGTCTATTTTATCAGATACATTACTTGAAACCAATTCCTCTACTCCTTTGCCCACTCCTACCAACATCCTTTCAACATCTAGCTCAAATCAAATGACTACAAAACCTATTCAACTGATATCTTCAACAGAGACAGAAACACCAAGTTGTACAGTAAATCAGTTCACATTGTGGAATTCCTCACAACAAAATACAACTTCTCTGCCAGAATCTGAACAGGACACATTTGTCACATCATCAATATCAGATCTGTGTGGGAGCAATCTTACATGTTTATCTGCCAAAGAATCTGATACTGCCTTACCCAAGTTTGAAACTGTTCCAGCTAATACTCCAATCGTTGAACAAAGTTCTTCAGATAATCTACCAGTCCCTTCACTGGAGAATGCTTCCATCCCTGCTGATATATCTGACTTTAGTGTTGTTGATGACTGTGATGTATCAGAGTTTAGCCAAATTGAATCTAATAACTCTGATCCCTTAGGCATTCCATTTAATTCTAATAACCCACAGGAAATTTTGCAACAAGTTGATGAACCTTACAATAAACCAATCTCCAAATCAACTTCAGAGATACCTACATCAACTTCTAACCAGTCTGAACAAGTTTTGTCTGTGTTACCACCTGGCACTATTCCTTGTAGTTCAAGTGACACAACAGAACCTGCTCCTACAGGAAACCATATGAAGGAACAAGATATCCATATAGAATCATCCCCTACACTTTGTCTGCCAATAGAAAATGATCTCCAAGAAATGGATCTGTTCCCACAAACTGAAAGCAAATTTCTCACATCTACCAATGCTTTAATGTCTGAAGAACTGTCACATCAGAACAGAGCATGTCTGGACATTCCTGGAGATTTTAATGCTAAGGATGTACAATACACTGATCAAACTTCTATTGACCCTCCTGGGGATATGGAAACGTTTCACAAAGACACATCTAAACCTGATCTTGTTGCTCAAAGAAAAATACAATTTGGTGATCAACTGAAAAATGAACTATCTCCATCCATAGTTGCTTCGATACCAATAACACCATCTAGTTTGGAGGAATCTATTCCTGAAAAGTCTGAAAAAAGTGGTTCACATTCAAATGAAGAAACATCCTTTGATATAAATTATTCTTTACAAAATGATGACACAGAAGTTGCGCAGGTCACTGTTACTTCAGCTTTAGATGAAATGGAGACTGCTTTATCTAATGCAACTGAAGAAGAAAGTGTTACATGCTGTAATGCAGTACAACCACTGGAAGTTACCATGGATGAACCAGTTGTAAATAAAACAGATGCATACAGGGTAGATGAATGTCAATCTCCTGAATCAAACCAAATCATTCCATCACAATTCATCGCAGAAGAAAATTGTGCAGTTGATGACCAAAAAATAACTAGATCTAGTGCAGCAGACGTAACTGATGCAGCAGATGAAAACATTTTAACAGAACAATCACAAGCTATTCCCATGGCTACAACTGTGTCAGATTTGGTCAACACTATAGCATCCATGTCTGATGGACATATCCCATTGAATACTGACACTACTGATAATGCAACAACTTTAGCAAGTTTAAATCAGTATATTTCCGGTACTGTGGCAAGTGACACCTCAAGTATGAACAATGCAATGGAATCTGAGAACACTGTCCTAATACAAAAGGATGACGATGTTAAGCTAGAGGCTACAGAACACCCTGAAGTGATCAAAGAAAATACCAATAGATTTGTCTCGTTATCAGCACATGAACACAACACAACAACTCAAAATACACCTGACCAGCCTTTAGGTTATATCCCTCAGAAACTGTCCTCTGTGCCAGAATTGGAAAACAAAAATATACTGCCACCAACTGACAATGAGGGGTTTTCAGCTTTGGTCCCTGAATGTACTTCTCATCAACCAACACATTCAGAAACTCGACAATCCGGTAATACTTTTCAGTGTAACACAAATATTGAATCTAAACTAGGTAGCCAGGCACCCTTGAAGCCAAATACAGACTCTCAGCTGCTTTATACAGATATGCATGATGTAACTCAGGAAGTTGTCCAAACTAAACTTCAACAACATCTTGGTGACGGCCATCAGACAGGGATGCCTGTGGCAGAAACTAAAGACAAAGAGTTTATGCAATCAAGAAACACTCCGGCTTTTTCTGATACAGTAGAGGAATGTACTCCTAAGGAATCAACCAACTCAGAAACTCTGTCTGAACTAGACAATCAGGTAGCTCCAAAGCCTAATGCAGACCATTCTCCTCTTCATTTAGACAAACAAAACGTTATAGTGAACAGTTCCCAAAGAGCCAATGACCTTTTAAGCTTATCTTCTCAACAGTCTCAAGAGAATTGTGTGACTGTTTGCACAATCCCAGATGATGTTCCATGTCACTCTTCTACTTCATCCCTTTCATTAAGTACACTAAACTTAATCTTTAAAGATTCTTCAGCTGAGAAAAACACAAAGGATACTATGGGATTGTATGATTCTCGGAATGAATCAGACACAGACAGTAAATACTACAAGCCTGATGTACCACATCTCAAAGAGACAATGGAATGTGCTGATTTACAACATAGCACCACTGTTGAAGTTGATACTGTTGTGAGTGGTCAGGTTGAACTGAAAGCACCTGAAAATGATCCAGTTAAAGTAGAAGGCAGTGTTATTGATGCTTTAAACAATTCTGATGAATTATTTGTTGAGACAGATTGTAGTCAAGAGACTGATTTTAGTGGATCAACTTTAATTCTCAAAGGAGAACGTGCTACTTTAGTTCAGTTGATGTCACATAAAAGCCAGCCAGAATCACAGAGCTATCAAAGTATTTCCACAGTAAATCAGCAAGCTGATGTCTCTATTCTCGAGGACACTAAAACTATCCAATGCCTTATAAATAATGAGGAAGAACAGATTTCTGATACTGTATCTGAATTGAATTCCAACGTGTTTACTGATAAGGACCAATTCAAAAAATCTGTTGACCAATGTGAGGTACAAGAGAATCAGTGGAAGCAATCCGATAGCAGAGAAAATACAACACAGCAAATCTCTTTGAAAGAGCTTGTTCAGGAGGATTTAAGAGAAGAATTTGGACTAAATTCAGATGTCAGTTCTTTAAAACTTAGATCATCCTCAACATCCGGCATGGATGCTCTGCCTTGTCAGTCCACCAGATCTCAAATAAGAAACAGAAGTAACCCTCTCTCAAGGACCACTGAAGAAGTTATGCTAACAGAAAAAAACATTAATAGTGAAAGTGATTTCACAGAGGCTCCCAACAAAGATCATTCAAAGGAATCTGATCGAGTTAGCATTAATATCAGTGATGAAAGTGGATCATTGGCCAAACAGGAGTCCGTAGTTTGTATTATTTCCCCTAAACAAGAAACTGAGATTGATTCCAACACCTTGGTGTTAACAAATACAATTCATGAAGACAACACTGAAGTTGATGGCAATGCCTCATCGTTGACAAATAGCATTCACGAAGACAGTACTGAAGTTGATGCCAACACCTCATCATTTACAAATAGCATTCATAAAGACAACACTAAAGTTGATGTCAATGCCTTGTCATCAAGAAATAGATTTGATAAAAACAACACTGAAGTTGATGTCAATGCCTTGTCGTCAGCAAATAGCATTGATGAAGACAACACTGAAGTTGATGTCAATGCCTTGTCAACAAATAGCATTGATGAAGACAACACTGAAGTTGATGCCAACACCTCATCTTTAACAAAAATAATTCATAAAGACAAAAATCAAGTTGGCTCAAACACCTTGTCACCAAGTAGCATTCATAAAGACAAAACAAAAAACTCTTGTGCTCGAAGCCATCAAACGTCTGCTACTACTGAAAACAAAATTGAAGTGGCCCAGAAATCTATGAAACCAAAAGATCAAGGACAGGAAAAACGACAACGATCACCCTGTATTGCCACGAGACCAAAAAGAAAAAGGACAAGAACATGTACTGATGATAATTATATATACTCATATCCTGTTCGGCAACAAAAACCAAAGCAACCTAAAATACAAGATGTTGTGAATATTGAAAGAACAGGCCAGGAAAAAACACAATCCAGTCGCCCGGCAACTAGAGTGAAAAACACTAACAAGCCTGTTTCAAACCCTGCAGAAAGTAATAAGGTACCTTCATACCTTAAGCTGAGTGTCTCAGAAGGTGATTTAAAAGTGGGTAAAAGTGAACAAGGTGAAAGAAAAACTCTGGGTACTGAACAATGTGTCTTACCAGAAATACAAAAGTCCACTTCAGATCAGACCGTTTCTAGCAAAAATCTCAAATTGTTGAGGTCTGGCCGAACTTTTCAGTTATCTGATGAAAACACAGAGAATCAACAACTACCCCATGATTACATGGATCAATTAAATACAGCAGAGATATGTATTTCAGGAGAGGATGAAGATAATGGAGAAAGTAAATCAAAAATACATCATTTAGGCACATTAGGCGTTGTCAAAGGGGAAGTCAATCTCACATCCGATGACCAATTCCTTGGCAGTGATAAAGTTCAGCCTTCTAAAAGTCAATTCCAAGACAATATTATTACCAATGAAGAGAAGAAAGAATCCCACGTCTTCAAGCAAACTTTGACCGATAATGCAGAGAATTTAAAGTCTATACAAAACAGTAAGCACGATAAGGAACCCAAAAACCAAAGTCCTGAAAATGATTCCAGAAAAGAGCAAACAAAAGATAAATTGTTATCAAATTTACAGAACTCTAGCAAAGTGAAATTTGAGGAAATCCACCAAACACCAACACCGTTGATGGGACATGAACAAGAAATCAATTCACCTGAAATTTTACAAGCCACCACTGTTGAAGGTGAAACAAAGGAAAGTCGCAAAACTTTAAGATCAGGCAGAAGAATTCAAAGCATTTCCGTACAAGAACTTGGGCCTACGTCTGGGGCTCCAGAGTTGCATACAGACAACATGGAAAAGGTTAATTTACAGGAAAAAAATCAAAAGAGAATAAGCGACTCAGAAATAAGCAAATTTTCACCTGAAAATCAAACCCATCCACGACGTAGCCGTGGTAAAAGTGTGGAATTGGACATTGAAACTAAAAAAGAATCTGTAATACCTGACGAAAAAAACTGTCCAATGAAAGAAAGATGCGAGATAGACGGAACTGAATCAAAGAAACTAGAAACAGCTGATTTGCCTTGCAGTGGGGAAGGAAAAGAAACAGGTGACAAATCTGTAGGTTTACCGGACAGAAAGGTGGACATGGGGACAACAGAACAGACTCCTCTAGAACTAGATAGTGCTGAATCCCAGGTCTCAAACAGTAGAGCTAATGAAAGACGTAAAAGCTTGAGATCCAGAAGATCAAGTCAATGTTCTGAAAATTCCAAGCTTACTGAAGAAGTCCTCCTACCTTCTCAAGATCAGGGAAGAAGAAAGGACATTCATTACAAGTTTGAGAAACCAGAAAACTGCATCGATTCCAAGAAATTAGAACATTTTCTTCCAGATGACAATAATACTAATGCTAAGCTGTCCTTGAAGAGCAAAGAGCAAGGAAACGGGAAGCAGTTATCCAGGAAAAGTCGCCAAAAAATTGAACAAACCGCGTCATCTAAACCTCCTCCCAGTGAAGCAGGTTCATCCAAAGATAACAAGACTGTTCATTTAAAGAACAAAACAAAGCTTAATGAAACAGCACAAACACCGATGCCGCCTGAGAAACTGGACCGAGATTCACTTGAAACAACAAAAACTTCATCTGTTGAAACAGGGAATAATACAAGTCCTGGTTGTAAAATCCTCCGGTCTGGAAAGTCTATTCAAATTCTTCCTGACTCTGAAGAGACACCAGAAGATCATGGAAGAAATAAGACAGCACAAAATGAAACTAAAGAAGATGAAATTGTCCATAACATGAGCAGATCAGAATCTGTATGTACCTCTTCAAATTATTGCCCAGATGATAGCGAAGTAAAGACACCTCATAATGCTTTTGAAGATCTGGAAAAAGACATAGAACGAGTTGAACAACGAAGGACTAGAAGCAAAGATAGATACCAAATGAAAAATAGTAACAGGAAAGCTGAACTGATTGATGTTAAGACAGAAACTGTACTCTCAAGTAAAGAGATGCAGGGATCAAAAAACAGAATGTGTCATCATAGCCAGCCTAAAATAGAATCAGTTACAGTCACAAAGCCCACAATAGTAGAGTCTAGTAAAAGCAAGGAATGCCGCAAAATTTTACGATCTGGAAGGAAATTAATTTCTATTGAAGACCCTGAAGAAAGCGTAACTCAACTATCGACAGTGTCTTTTGAAGAAGAACCTTTAAAGAAAACCAGTTCTTTGCATTCTAAGAAATCAGTTGATCAGGACAACAGTAAAGAACTACAGCAAAAAGAGAAACCTGCTATCAAGAAAGATGAACACTCAACTATATCAAAACCTCCAGATTTTCTGCCTGTAAGTGATAAAATTGACCAGCCTGCAATGAGTAAATCTGTTATAGAAAATACTACTAGTCAGTTTGTTCAGAAACCACCTGATACTGTAAAAGAGGAAGTCCCAAGCATTAAGGAAATTGAGAAAATGGCAGTCAAAGAAGAGAACTCTAGTCAATCGGATATGAAAATGTTGTTAGCTGTTGCACCTGAAATTCCAAGGTCATCAAATCGTGTGGACATCAGTATCAATACAGATTGTGGTGAACAGTTGAAACAATTGAAGACGGAAGCTACTGAAAAAATTGAGACTCTACATGCCACAGAAACCATCAAAAAGGATCCTGTGATGGAAATTACAGAAATTGAAACCAACTCAAATCCAGACATAAATAAGGAATCGCTTCAAACAACAAATGTGAATATGCCCGTCCTGAGTAGTCCTCCTACTTCAGAATTTGGTATGACTGACCTTTTCATTGAATCTAAACCAAAGCCCTGCAAACAAACTAACTCAAATAGAGAAGGTAACATTTACACAGTACAGACATCTGCTTCTCAGAATAAAGTGATTTCTTCAACAGGTAACAAAAATAAATTTAAAAAACGAGAAAGTCCTGCCGAAATAGATCCTGCCAGGAAAGCCAACTTTGTCAGGATGGGAAGAACTATGTCTTTGAAGTCCCGTCTGCTCCCTAAGTCCTCCAAACCTTTCACATGGGATATGGATGACAATGGGGATCACATAAGTTCAGCTAGCTCAAAAAGACAAGTGGAATCAGAACCATGTGATGAACCTACCTTATCAACTCTGAGAAAAAGTTTACGTGCCAAAAATTTTGAACCCATCCATAGGGACAAAAACTTTGAAGTCCTTAAAAGAGGAGGAATGCACAAAACAAACAAAGCACTACACGGAGCAGCCTCAGCAGCTAATGAGGTGCACTTTAAGCCCAAATCTACAGCTTTTGAAGTCGTAAACAAAACTGCTTCTAGACGAGCACAATGTCATCAGAAATCTGGAGAGATGTTAAAGAATGAAAGTAAAGCAAACATTGAAATACACTTATTACCATCAGGAAGGAGAATTTCACCAGTATCTTGGAATGTAACGAGCAGCAAGAGTGATGCTAAATCACCTGAACATACAGCTGTTAAAAGGAAAATTGAAACTGGAACAAACACCGATATCAAACCTGTTAAATATCCAAGAGTCTTGACTGGACACAGCAAACCAATCAACCCAGAACCACCAACAACAACCACATTCAATAACCTTGCTCAGTCAACCAGACAATCCATGCAAGTTGCAGCAGCTAGTTTAAATCGACGTCGAATGGTGAACACAACCAGACAGTGTTTAAGAACAGAATTTGTTATGACATACCCTGGTGATGTAAACTCAACATCACTTGAAGAAAGTATGTCAAGACAAAACATTAAACTGTCTCCAGGTAGTCAACAGCAATGTGTTGTCAGCTACAGAACTGTTGATTCATTCTCTGGGGATCATGCACATGCTAGTCATTCCCAAATCTCATCAGTATTACACAGGGCACAATCCAAAAGTCCAGTAACACTTAACTTGGCCCTTGCCTCTTCTGTGTGTTTGCCTAGCAAAGAGCAAACAAAGGGACATCAATCCAAAAGCCCCACTGTGCTCTTCAGGCAGCAAGGCAGTAGTCCCCCTTCATTGGTCCGACAGCAAGCGAAAAGCCCCTCAGTGCTCCCTCCTCAAGATGACTGTGCTCATAGTGACAGTGGCTCCTCTAATGGGGATCCAAATAATCAAGGGCAAAAGTGGAAATTACAACGGAAGGGGAAAAAAAGAGGCTATTCATTGACATTTACCAAAGCTAAGATTCACTGAAAACAAGTCATTATCTTTATTTAAAAATAGGAATCGATTACTCTGAAATATTAAGTGTTTATATTGTACATAAATTACAGTCAGACATTTGACGGATAATGAGATATACAAACTATTGATCGTGTTTGATCTTAAAAATCAATCAATTGGACCCGCCACTTAACAGAACTTTATTTACCTGATCTTACCAAATGAATAAGTAGAGATACAAACACTGAATAATGGTAAAAATGATCACACACTGCAAAGTGTTTTTTCCTGTAATTTAAATAACTGAACCAGAAATAGGCTTAAATAATGTGACAATGTAGATTGGCTTATTAACCAGTATTTTAAATAGATCAGTATGACTGCTTTCTAAAAGATTTGACAGATAAGGGCCTTAACCAACAAGCAAACGACAGACTAAATAACTCATTCTATCCTTTATCCTCATTCTATCCAGCTAAACTTTATTTGAAAATTATTTGTCAGTTTTATTGTCCATAAAATTTTGATAAGTCTGATAAATAAGCTGCTGTACTCTCAATAGCATCCAAAGGCCCACACTTAAACATAGCACTGATAGATCACATGCCTTCCACTGTAATACATTTTTGACTTTAGCATAAAATGTGATTACAAATATGTTCAATTCATGTCCTATTTTACATCTTAATATTTGACAAGCTGGCAGCTGATTGTATTAAAGATTAACTATATAGCCTTATTTTTTTGTCCGAGATATAAATATAATTATGTTGCTTTTAGTCCCATTTCATACCCAAGTTACGCACATTTTGTTTAATGTCAACTGAAACACAGGTCTTATCTCAACTAACATATTCTTGTTTAATTAAAAAAAAAATATTGTTAAGTTAATCACTTTGTAACCCATTTTTGATGTCAAATAATTTTTGGTCATAATTTTGATGTATTTGTTTTCTCCAAAACAAGAATAAAGATGGTCATATTCAAAGCCGAACTTAATAGACAATAGTCCATCGATCTGTTGTAAAAAATGTAATGAAATAAATGTCCCTATTTACTGGTCAGATTGAATAGATTTCAGTTAATGAATGGTTGTCATCTGTTTATCTAGCCTAAGGCTGAGTGGCTGTTCACATTCTTTATGAGTTTAGATAATCTCTTGAGTATGGAGGTAGACAGTCAGAATTCTTAAATACAATGTATCCCATGAAACCCAAAGACAGGAACTTTGCATGGCCTTTGAGGAGTAGCTTCATTTTTGGTATTTATAACCGGTTATTTATATGAAAATATATAAACATGGACTGACAATTTATTTGTGACTTTGGCGGATTTTGTCTCTTATTTTTTCCAGTTGATGTTATTTTTTTAAGTTAGAATTGCAGTTTAATTAATTTTAAAGATTATAAAAATCTTTGAGCAATTATTTGTTTACATAATTTTTAATTGTTTGTAAACAATATTTTCTGTTTTTTGGGGCTAACACTTGAAAGTTTGAGGAGATTTTAGATCAGAACATTATGGCAGACTGAGAAATGTACTTGAATCGAGCGGTTTAGTGCAAAATTTTCTGAATTAGAATCTGTTCAAGCTAAAAGCGTTATCTCAAAACAATGAAAGTAGAACTTATTGTTGCTTTTCTATTTTGTTGCATGCTGCTTTGTTTACAAATGATGGTCTTCTATGAATCTCTTTACCTTAAATCTAACTTCCTTAATACATTGCTAGGTTACAACTAACTTACCGCTGGTCCACAGTTGGATTTTGAGCAACATTTGGGGGATTCCCCTTTTTTACATGCCGGATGAAAAGCGATGTATGTACAGTATATTGGGATAACACTTTCTTAGTTTGAACAGATTTTAGTTCAGAAAATTTTGCAGGTTGAAACTCATTCGGGAATTGAACACACAACCCTCAGAGTTAGACACCGAATCACCAGCAGTAAATGCTGGCCACCTAGACTTCTATATTTGTTGAATGCTGGGTGGCCAGCATTTACTGCTGACGAATCTGTGTCTAACTCTGAGGGCTGTGGGTTCGATTCCAGAATGAGTTTTAACCTGCCAAATTTTCTGAACAAAATCTGTTCACACTAAGAAAGTGTTATACCAAAATAACGAAAACACTGTTAATCTTCACTTTCTAAAAGACAAAAAAAAATTATCAGTAGCAATGTAAGTATTATTGTGGGGGCCTATCTTTATGAAACTTGCTAGGCACATTCAGGATCAACTTTAGTTCTGCCTTTTGTTATTAAGGATGAACCATTTTCCTTTTATTTCTATGACTATACAACGATGGCTTAATTAATTCATAAATAAAAGCCAAATCCGTTTCCACCCAGTGCTCCAAAACTATCAGGCTTATCTTAATGAAACTTGGTAAACTCAAAGCACCAGTTTTGCTTTTTTGTTATGGTTTTACTATTTATTATGGAGTTTTACTTGTTGGTCAAAGAAGGCATATATCTTCTTGAGGAAAATGGTTAAATATAACAATTTTAAAGCAACCTGATGATTTTGTGTATAAAAAGTGAATTGAATTTTTTATCAGTCAATGCAGACCTGCCTACCCTAGAAGAAATTTATGTATAAAAAAGAATAGTTTTTTAGTAGTATTTTCTAACCGTTTTGTGTATTTACAACATATTCATTTCTGTCTATTTCGATGGCTTTCTGGTGTATTTAACATAAATTATGTGTACAAAATACTCCAGAATACACTGGGTAGGCAGGTTTGGGCATGATTGCCATTCTGGTATTTCTTCTTGGATATATTCTTTTCTATAATGCAAATGTACATTAAGGGTTTATAGGGCACCCCACAAAAATCTTAAAGCAGACCGATATAGATTTTGTTCATAAAAAGTGAACGAGATTTTTCCTAGCAGTCAATGGTTGGCATTCTGGGATATTTTGATTTGCATAATGCAGAATCATTTGCGGACAGCTAATTTTCCAGGAAATTTGTGTTTAAATGTTTTTATTACAATGACTCTTAGGAATGGCTAAATCTAATACACTATTGTTGAGCTTATGTGATGGGATTATGCTGTTTGATTGGGGATTACCCCTCATAAAACTAATTTATTCTGTGAAAATTAATTTTGCAAAACATCAAAACACATGCTTCTTAAAGATTTTTTGTATCTCTTTAGGGGGAGGTAAACTAGCAGAAAGTTGTCTTTATCAATACAACTGGTGAACTTTTTGATATAATGCTTGTAAAAACAAGTTCTAGTCCCAGCATTTCACTGTTAGGTACATTTATAAGAACAAATCTTATTTTGTAAAGAAAAAAATATTGTGTGTACCAATGTGAATTGTTTTTTTTTATAGTGTCCAATATAGTGCAGCATTCAGGTATCACCAGACATTCCAACTTGATGCTTTTGTGCAATGAACATATGCTCTTCTGTAATCTCCACTAGAGTAGGAAATTACACAAATCTGTTTTTCATTCATGTTAATACTTTTATAAACATTTTATTTCTACTGTAAATATTTTCTGTGTAGTCGATGCATAATTATGACCAGGAACCTTGCAATTAAATAAAGATTGTGTTCCGATTAATTTCTATTCATGATTTTTGTTATTTCCTTTAAATGTTTTTTTTTTTTAACCGAATGGCATATTTGCTGCGAACTGAAAACAAATGTGAGAAATCATGGGTTGTTATTATGTCAAGTTATCCGTGCAATAGATAAGTTGACCAGGAAATATAATAAAAAGCCTATAATCTAAGGACACTCACTTGCTATAATTCTGTTCTACCCCTTTAATTAAAGATATAACTTTTGAGGCGAAGGTTTTTTTAATTATTCTCTACGTTCAACTTGCAGCATAACTGTAAAACTATTGCACCAGTAACTTAACATCATGTAAAAAAAAAACAACAAAAAGATCCTCGCTTGTTGAGAGGGACATCTTGTGCCATTGGTTAAAGCAATAGCCTCCCTGAGTCAATCGATAATTGGATAAAATTGTTTTTTTAACCCACTGAACAGATATTTTCTACGATTTTGTTTTCATTTTAAATAATTTATCTAAGTTGAAGAATACTTGGTCCCAAGATTTCTCAGGGTGCAGACATCTTGCCGCTTTCCCTTTGAAGAAACCGCCCAACATTCTCTGATTGAGTTTTGAGGTTTCCATGATAACGGGAGTTGGGCTTGTAATTTGACAATCGTACCATTCAGACCTACAGACAGGACTGTTACACTGTCCCTACACAGGACTCTTTATAAGTGTTTTTATCCAATTTCACTTATTAGCTGCGACTGAGCAGCTCTATAACTCACTGTCTGTCGGTCCAACTTCCCCTGATGATGAAGTGAGCAGGATAGAAGCCAATCCACTTAAGATAGAGAGTTCAAATTTGGAATGCAGCTTAATATGATGATAAACTAAACTCCTATTTAAAATGGGGTCATTCCAAACAAATTTCAGGTTTCCATGGCAACAAATATGTCCTAATCTGTTACTTTATTTTACATGACCATGTGAACAGGATA
>JAVFBW010004344.1:0-19285 GCA_034783835.1 Mopalia ciliata
TGTCCGTCGTCATATAAGTGAAATACCCTTGAGTACGACGTTAAACACCAATCAAACAAACAAACAAACAAACAATTCAAGAAGTAGTTATCTAGAAATTGTATTATTATTTATATACTAACGTCAAAATATTTTAAACTTGATTCGAAATTACAAGATTTCATCAGTAGGATTATTTACATCTAACCACGGAGCTATAAAGAGATAGCTCAATGATCTTTGAAAGTTGACAGTATTTCTACTTAGGGGAATATATTTTTATTGATGAGTTGTTATCATATCAACCATAGAAAAAATATTTTAAATCAAGTAGAAATTATATGTACTGAATTTCAACTTTTGTTCAAATCATATCTACCTAAGAAAATGATAATCTTGAGTTGAAAATATTTCTACTGACAAAGAGGTAGAAATTTAAAGACATAAAAATTATAAATGGAAATTGTATTTAAGCCACATTACTTCTTGAAATGGTCAATTTACTATCTGGCAACCAAGATGTCAGTTTTATAATGTAGCTGTTTTTTCCATCACTCTGTCGCTAAACATAAAATTACATACGCACATACATGTACCATTACAACAGCGTCTTATGCAAGCTGCTAGCGTATACTGTATATAAAGGAGGTAGGATTGCAACAGTTTTAATCAAATAGGAAGAATGACACCGACAATGAGCGGGTTAAGGAATTTTGCTGTGTGAGGAGTTTGCCGCCTGACTTGCTCACCTCGAAGTGTTTACGGAAAAAAGTCAATATGCTCTTTAAATGAGTTTTTGAATAATCTGCAGGACTGCAATATGTGTGGATATGCATTAAATAGCCTTGGGGATGGTCAGGTATAGAAAAAAAGCTGGATTTCGTTTTCAATATTTATTTTGGCGGTTTGTCGAAACTTTGCGTTTCTTACCTTCTCCATCTACCCTCTTCATATAGTGGCCAAACATAACATTGTGTCGTGTTCCTGTGGTCTGTACACACCAGCTCTGACTAAATAGTCATCTCCTCCTTATTATTCAACAAGTCTGTAACAGGATGTAACTGAACTGTAGTCTAGACTAGTCCAATGTAATATTGAGTAAAAACAAGTTTGTGTTGTGATGCTGAGCACCACATGTTACTATGTGAGCCAGGTTCCAGATATGTTTGTTTGTTTGTTTCATTTGAATGTAACTTCCATCTACATACTGTTCCTTTCTTATTAGTTCTTTTATATTTAATTTTAGTCTAAACTACATGTACCTTATATACAGACAGGTGTCTGTATATAATCAACTGAGACTGGGCGTAATGTCTATATGGTTTTCTTGTCAATATGCCACATGTATTTTAAGGCATTGAATTGAATGAGTTAGTTTGTTTGGTTTGGTGTTTTACATCCTACTCAAGGGTATAGTAGTTTGGGTTTTGTTTTTAAATCAAATCATGTACAAGTATTATAAAAAAATTATGGGGGGTTTGGGGTTTAATGTCATTATCAACGGTATTTCAATTATAGGTTACACTGTTCCTTGCCTTATCGTTTGTTTGTTTGATTGGGGTTTAACGTCGTACTCAAGGGTATTTCACTTATGACGACATGTCAGCCCAATGGGTGAAGGAAACCACCCTGGACACCACTGGCAACAAAAAAAGACAGGATGGGACAAAGACAGGATGACAAAGACAGGACGACAACAACAGAACGTGATACAGACACCACAAACAGATCGGCTTCCAGTTCCTTTTTAGCTCTGAGAGCACCAGGGCAACATGAAGCTCCCTCCAACCGCCCGCCTTGCCTTATGCTACTACTGGACTAATGAAGATGGATGCAGGTGAAGGGTCTGTATTACTTAAATCATGCACCCACATATAAATAGACCTTCAGTGAAATTTTAACTCTTTTTTCAAAACGATTAAAACTTTGTTGGCAAAATAAAATAACCATAATTTCGCTGAAATAATATTTTTGTTGTACTGTAAAATTGTAGCATCAGATACAGAGAAATTTGTGTTCATCCTGAAGACTGGCCATTTTATAATGGACAGATTGCTGAAAGTGCCAGTTTAAAACATTTCATTTGTCAGATCAAGCAATTTTGTGCAGACCTGGGGCCCGTTCCTCAAAGCGATCTTAACCTAATCTCATCTTAATTGTCATGGCGACACAATACCTTCAGCACTGGTTGCCATGATAATTAAGATGAATTTAGGCTAAGACTGCTTTGAGGAACAGGCCCCTGTGCTGGAATCTTTTTGGTATATGACAACCCTAAAATTTGTTCTCTAAAACTTTGTGAGATAACCTAACATTTGACGCTGTCTTGCTGATGTTTTTAAATACATAAACCTGCATTGATGAAAAATAAAACAAAGTTGCTTTATAATACAAACTTCATTGATGATCGAATTGACAAAATTGGTCAACATCAGTAGCAAAATGCATTAAGATAAACACTGCAACAAATTTGGAAAACCAAAAGATGCATCTGATTTTTTAAAATAAACAAAAATCACAATAATCCAACTCCTACTTTCTTTCCTGAGGTTTAATTACTTTAAATAAAATTTTATTTCAATTTCTCTCCCAAGTTATTACCCTCTGAAAAAAATAGAATTGAAAACCGTCCCCAAAAAAATATTGCGGGTAGGTAAAATACTAGTCAATGTTTATAGTGTTTTATATATATGTTTTGAGAGACTGGCGTTAGTTGTGGATTGATTTTCAATGTTCAATATGGGTCGAGATAGGCAGGACATAGGGTAGATGTCGAGTTCTGTATTTCTGATTGTCTAGATTCATATCATGTATTATGTTATGTTATCTAGAAATACATGGTTTGGGCACTCCTAACCTGGTCATTCTAAGATTTTATGCTTTTTTAACACAAAGTTTTATGTGTTCAATTGACTACTGTCCAATTATGTTTTGTAATCTGAACGCTGTGATTTTGTATGTGTAAATTGTAATTTGAACAGTTTTAAACTGTTGCAGAAAAGTGAGGAAAATACATCTTTGAAAAATTTATTTTTTGTTTGTTTGTTTCGGGTTTAACATCATACTCAACTTTTCACTTAAATGACAATGGATTGTCTACTTCACACGGCCTTCTGCCTTATTACGATGGAAAACCGTGAGGAAACTGCATAACAATCAGTAGCTAGACGTAGTTCTAAGCAAGGAATTAGTCCCATTCATTGAGCTATAGGTGATGTTTGTTTGTTTGATTGATGTTTAATGTCGTACTCAAGGGTATTTCACTTATATGACGATGGACAGAAATACAGAACATCACAAACAAATCTGCTTCCCGTTACCCTTTAGCTCTGCGAACACCAGGGCAACCATTTGAAGATTATAAACGGCTTATAGATTATTATGATTGGGTACAAAACCTATATCCATACTTTTTGTAATTTATAATTTAATCCAAACAGCCATTTGCAATGAATGCCAGAAGCATAAAGGGTCCTACAGGAGTCCTAGAGTAACTACACACGCATGGATGCACTAATCATTCTATAATGAAAGACAATTCACACCCAAACTGATCTATTGACCGTTAGCTTTAATCCGTTTTTCTATTTTTAATTTTATATAAATAATCTTTGAGACTTATTTTAAATCTGCTGGGGGAAAAAACCCACAAAAACTCAAATATATAATTTGTCAAACGTATATCATTATCAAGATTACAAGAAGAAATTATCAGAAAAGAAAAAATATTACACCGGTCTATACCTACCATTTTGTTTACATCAAGTACCTTCTAGCTTAGGCCTACAGCACAAACTGCAACTTCGGAATAAACTATCACTATCGTTTCAGGAAGTCATGATGCGGAACTCTACTCTTAGGCGCATTCACGGTAAAATCCAGCTGTTTAATAATTTATTAATGTGTGGAGTTGTTCAACATTAAATGGAAGTAGTTTTTGTATTTAACAATAATTTTTTTCGTAGGCCTATCTTTAAAAAAAGAATTGCATTGATCAATAAATGTTCCAAGCCATCGGAAGTTGGGGAAGCCATGGAAGCAATGCCAGCTAATTTTGGCGATGAAATTTATTCCATCATCATTTTGACTGATCGATTATGATCGATCTTAATTGGTTCCGTTTTTAATGAGAAAAAAAAAAACACGATACATTAATCAAACACAACTATTTTGTAGTCTAAACGTTTAAGATTCACACCAGTCTCTCTGATCGGGCAAGGGTGGGCAGTAGACCCTTGGAGAATGAGGAAAAGCGGAGCGGCAATCTATGCTGATGTTGGAAATATATATACTGGATTCTGGTCTAAAGCTAATTCTGGTCGAGCAAATCAAAACCAAAATCAGTATTATATGTAGACCTACTTCGTCACGAGTTTTGGATTTACCTATAAATGATGATGATGTTTTGGAGTTTGTATTTTTAAATCGCCACATGTCTGCAGCACAATGAAGAGTTTTAAATATTAATACCGGTATGCCAAACCTTTTTTTAGGGGATGGGATAAAAACACAAGTAGCAAAACTATCGCACATAACTCGACCTAACACATTGTTTCTATTCCATTCAGCCAGCTAGATTTCTAACTTTTGTTACGTTATTTTTCTTGTTTCTTTTTTTCACTCCGTAAAGGGGACCTTAAATGCACCACTGACGTAGCACAATGAATAGGTCTACAATGACGATGGCTGGCGGTTTTTATCAAAATTAATGTAGAATCCTTAACAAGTTATGTGGAGCTGACGGTTAATTATGGTCAGTCACAAATCTATGAAGTCTGAATAACTTGGGCATTGACTTGTTTGTACCTTTTAACTATGCTTACTAAAAGCTGTTATTTTCATCAACTATACAGTAGACCACAAAACCATTTGTCGAAGTCGGCCTAAACTGAATATAAATGATTACATACATGTATAATACCGCACGGTACGACGGAAAGAGACGTAACAGAGTAACATGTTCATTTAGTACCAGTCGGTTAACAATAATCATGAGGAAGGCATGTGTCGGAAGACCCCTTAACACGTTGGTGAGTCACAGTGCATTTTGAAAGTCCTAAGTCAAATATGTTAACACGAACTGAAGCAAACTAAAACCACGCACAACACACAGTTTTGTCATTTATAACATTTTTGCCACATATGCTTATCTCCCTTAGTACACTTCAAACAGCTGATCACAGAATTAAGTTCGGAAACGCAACGAATCCTATGCAAAGTCTACCAATCGAGGGTTTCCGAAAACACAAACATTGCACGCGCTCGGCCCGTGATAACAAATATAGGTCTATACATTTTCGGCCCTGGCAGACCTGCAACAAAACCACTTCACTTTTAGCTGATGCCTTACATATGACAGATGCATTTGAGAATTTTGTGCCATATGTAGATATAGTCTTTTCATTTTGTTAACTTGATTTGCAAATTCAGTTTGTATAAAAAAAATACCCGATTTTTAGTCCATAACCAGCTCGAGTTCAGATGTCCTCGATTTGACACATGCCTAGCCTACTGCCTTACTTAAACAATTAGAACTGCGCAAGAGTTGATCGCTGGAAACATTAGGTCATCAACAACCGTCCATTATGTGCAGTAGCTAATTCTGGAAGAGTTAAACCGATTTGCATGATAAGTTGGTAAGTGATCATAATGCATACTCGAGACCGAATCTTGACGTTTGGCTAGAAATTTATTATTGTGTTGTTGTTGTAGCCAGATTCGAGGGTCATAGAAATATAATATTCGGATAACTTTCATAACGGTACTTAATAATAAGCATGAACACACTTGCTCTTTTCGATACATTTCATCAACCCATGATAGAAATGACAGGTTGGGAACGGAAGAGAAGCTGAATGCATAAATGTAACGGTAATTAGATACCGTACTAAAACTACATGCAGCTACATTGTACAAAGAAGTGGCCAGTGTAGAGCCTATTATGGATTGGTGTATTTAACATAAATTCTGTGTACAGAATACTCCTGTACACAGAATTTATGTTAAATACACCAATTTGTCATTGAAATACACACAGAAACTAATAATTCATGCTATGGTGTATCACAAAAATGCACAATGATATAATGGTAAGAAAATATTCCTTTAAAAAAAAAAGTTTTTTTAACACATAAATTTTGTTAAGGATAGACAGGTCTCCATTGCTACACTATTCCAGTTGACAGGCCAATTCAACAGAAAATGACACAATTGGCTGTCTGTGGCCACCAGAAACACAGTAAACTACTAAATAAATAATTTTTTGTATACATAAGCTTAAATAATTTTAAGGTCGGTAGATCTGCATTGCTGTTCTATTACAGTTGGAAGATCAATTCAACAGCAGCACAACAGTGACAGAGTAGACTACTGATCATATTATCATGGACCCTTTTTTTGTTTTTGTTGCACTGAGCCACTTCTAATTTAGACAGGCCTCAAATTTAATAACTCAACACCTCATACTTTAAAAAGCTAGTTCTTACCTTTAAATTAGTTGTGTGAATGCATCAAAACTCTTTCTTTGAAGGACAGTTTTAAAGTCAAATTTTGACTTTTTTTTTTTTTCTTTATGAATCTTTTTATTATCTTGATATTGCAAAATGTTTGACAAAAAATTAGGTGTTTAGAATGTTTTTTTAGATTTAGTGAAAATCATCTTCCATAGCCATTTATAAAAATGATGGTGCATTTCAACATTTCGCTGACTTGAACACTAAAACCAGAATAAACAGCCCGGCAAAAGGTGACTACGGACCAAGACTGTAACAATAACATTGATCAATCATTCTGAGTTATGCACAAACAGCTTAACAGCCAAATTTGTTATTGAAGATTTCTGTAATTTTTCACTAGCCTAGTCTTACTGTTGCATGCCATCTGATTGGGTGCCAATCACACCCAATGATGTGGCTGTATTTTCTAGCTATATATAAACAATGTCACATACTTTACACAATCAGCTGTAAGCTTATATACACTTAAAGATGTAATTCTCATGGTTTGCTACATATGCCAGTCAGAAAGTTTTAATAATTGTTTTTTTATTCATGGATTTCAGTGTGAAGTTATGTCCGATTCTGAAGGAAAAGAGGATGTGTTCAAACTTCTCCATGATGCTGTTGAACAGAAGGACTTGGAGGAATTTGAAAATTTATTGAAGTTCACTCCTGATCTGAATAAATCATGCAATGATATCACTCCATTATCTTTGGCATGTTCACAATGCAATTCAAAATTTGTAAAGCGATTGCTAGACTGTGGGGCAGATGTCAACATGCCCGACCCTGAAGGGCGAACAGCTGTGCACCATCTATGTGGCAGTGAGAATCGAAGCCAAGAACTGGTGGAAATTTTAGACTTACTGATTGAAAAAGGGGCTGATATTAACGCTAAAGATAATATAGGGAAGACTGCATTATTTTACGCTTGTGAAGCTGATGATGTCAAAGCCGTGGAGCATTTAATTGATCGTGGCTGTGATGTAAACATAGAGACTGTTTGTGGGGAATCACCTATGAAAGTTGCATGTCGTAATGCCGAATTTTGGTTTTACTGGCATGGCCGTGATCCAAGTGGAGGTCGGCCTCCAGACCCTACTCATTTTCCACCTGTCCAGATAACGAAACTGCTTCTTCAGGGAGGGGTTGATTTAAGTGAGTCTACCTTCCTGCCAGCTGCGGTACAATTTGGTTACAGCGTTCTTGTCACGGAACTGATTTCATTAGGCATGAATGTGAATCTGTTAGACGATAGTAAACGTTCTCCGCTTGGTTGTGCTTGTTCCTCCAACGCTGCAAAGTTTTCTGTGGTGAAAATGTTACTTAACCATGGTGCTGATGTGAACAAAGCCGGTGGTTGGAAGAAACAGAAGCCTATTATACTGGCCTATGTACACAACTCTGTTGACAAAATTAGACTCCTACTTTCTTATGGGGCTTTTTTAACTCCAGAAGAAATAACTGAACTTGTTTCTCTGACTTTGTCCAAGAGTATTTTAGAAAACCCTGAAGTTGTTGAGCCATGGAGCCGAGAGCTTATGTCATGGCGTCTTCTGGTAGCTGCCGGATTCCAACCTTTAATACATGGAGCACTAGCGTGTAAAATTCAACAACTTAGCATCTGTAGTAGTTACAAGCATATTTCACCATGGATAGATAGCCTGCTGTTCCCATTAAGAAGTCTTAAAGATTGTTGTAGAATTGCTGTGAGGCGCCAAATCAGACCAAGTATTGATGACAAAATTCCATCACTTCCTCTGCCAAATTCCATCAAAGACTTTCTGGTCTTTAAAGAATTTTCAATCGAAAGCAAATAGTCCATGTTTACAATACATATTATACTAGTCTATGTGATACAGGTGTCAAAGTAAGTCTCGAGTACTGTTATTTTGTGAGGCTTTAGTGCCACTGTTTTATTATTTCTTTTCTTATAATTTTGCTCAGTTGATCCGTAGATATTTGAATTGGCTCTTACTAAGATTAAAATGACTGACATCCCATAAATATTCCAGCAACTTTGAGTAATTCTGTACTTGCTGTGCACTGCTGGATTGTCATTGATGTATGTGTAGTGTATGGCAATACAGCAGTTTTGTAATTCAAATAAATAATGTTTATTACATATATCAAGAAATAAATTTTCTTGGTTATTCCAACAGTATGTCATTTTTATACATTATATATAAGCTTACTGTTGAATTTAATCTGGTAGAGATCAGACGAGCTGCTGGCCTAAAAGGTAAGCTTATGCTTAGTTTCTGAGAAAAGGTGTCAAAGTTTAGAAAAGTTCCTCTGCCTGGAAAATGTTGAAGAAAAAAACAAAAAAAAAGGAAGGGTCCACTTACAACAAAGTACAGAGTTTTGTAGCATTGATTGGAGGTTAATAGAGTTGTGATACCAAAGATTTCCAAAAGTTTACCCAGGCAAAAAGTTATGGCCTGTGGGGGTGGCTTAGTGTGTGTGCTTACTAATCTTTTTTCAATGTATCCTTCATGGGATTGAGTTCATCTGTATGACCATCAGGTATATGAGCTGGTTACAAGATGTAGCTCCTGTCAATCGCAGGGGAGGATTTTACAATGTTTTTTCCCAGTTTTCCACCATAATTTATTAAGGCAAGGAACTGTGTGAAGTGGACGTATAAGTGAAATACCCTTGACTCAGTTGAATATGACATAAACCCCCGTCAAACAAAGCAATGTTCCACCTAGTGAATACTGTGAAGCTTAGCAAATTCACTTGGTTGTTAAATTAAATGGTGCTCCATTTTTTCTCTATAAATATAAGTTGTCATTATATTTTATCTGACATGTATGTAAGATGTAACTGAATCTGTGGAATTCGCTTAAAAGAAATAGAACTCTAAAGAGTGTTATCAATTTTAGCATTTTATCAAGAAGTTTCATTTTTGCTTGTTGGGTGAATGTTACACAATAAGTTCTTTACTATGCCTGTGTGTCTATAAGTTAAAATAGCAATACAAAGTAACTAGAGAGACTAAAGAGTTCACCAAAATGTAGCCATTTGTCATGTTGTCAACTTATTTGCTTGTGAGGAATCTATTCTGTTTGTTGGTTTTCATGTTTGTAAGTGTTTCCACGAGAGTGTACAGTATTCAGCCTAGGAGAATGAATTCAATCCTTCCTTGGCTAATGCAAAAAGTTATAATGGTTAAGGTTACTTCTAGTGATGAAAAGAGCTACAATGGTTTAAGTTTACTTCTAGTGATGAAAAGAGCTACAATGGTTTAAGTTTACTTCTAGTGATGAAAAGAGCTACAATGGTTAAGTTTACTTCTAGTTATGAAAAGAGCTACAATGGTTAAGCTTACTTCTAGTGACGAAAAGAGCTACAATGGTTAAGCTTACTTCTTGTGATGAAAAGAGCTACAGTGGTTAAGCTTACTTTTAGTGATGAAAAGAGCTACAATGGTTAAGCTTGCTTCTAGTTATGAAAAGAGCTAAAATGGTTAAGCTTACTTCTTGTGATGAAAAGAGCTACAATGGTTAAGCTTGCTTCTAGTGATGAAAAGAGCTAAAATGGTTAAAGTTACTTCTTGTGATGAAAAGAGCTACAATGGTTAAAGTTACTTCTAGTGATGAAAAGAGCTACAATTGTTAAGATTACTACTAGTGGGGTGTTTTAATGCAGAGCAGCACTGATTAAA
Organism: Mopalia ciliata; assembly: GCA_034783835.1. Lineage (NCBI taxonomy): Eukaryota > Metazoa > Mollusca > Polyplacophora > Chitonida > Mopaliidae > Mopalia > Mopalia ciliata. Next base: position 10,147 of record JAVFBW010004344.1, read on the forward strand.
TACCTTTTTGGGTCCCTTTTTCACCCTGGTGAACAATTTTCTTATTGTCCCCAAAGTTCATATGTTCCATGTTGAGATTCAGTAAAAAATCTAATCATCTGTTATCTACCTACCTTGTACATGGTTTCATGTGATATATTGTAATATATTGAGAGCTTAATCAAATGTTTAGATGGGATCATTGAGATTTGATAAGGACTCACTGTCTATTTTGTCAGCTGGTATCATTAAAATTTAGGCCAGTTAATATCCTTGTCTGTAATGAGGCAGATTACTGAATTATTTGTGCATTGTAGATATCAAAAGTTTCTGTTGTATAAGATGTTATCCTAAATAGCTAGTCCATTTGATTACTCCATAATTACAAGATGTGTAAAGCACCAAGGGGTATGCTTGATTCCATGAAACTGGAAACTCGAGAGATCTAACAAAGATATGAATTGAGTAAGGTACAAAAACTAAGCTATGAAAAGAAATTGTCCACTGTAACCAGGATTTCTTTTGACCAGGTTGCAGTGCTCTTGTTACAGTCTTGTACTTGTGATTGGGTTGGTGCCAATTCATGTAATCCTATAGTCCACAGGAGTTTCACACATCTAGTTAAAGGGCTACTGGTCTGATTTAAAACGTCAACATGTTGTTGAAATTAACATTAACATGTAATGAACAGGCACTCCTAGACTTTTAAATTTGACTATGGTCTAGGGTTTTCCAGACACAACACCTCTGGTTTATCCTCTTTCAATAACTCATACCTTTATTGAGAATGTGATAAACATGTTACTAGTTGCTTATTAATTAAGACTTGAATCAACTCAAAATGTACAATAATGAAAATTAAATCTGGTGATCAAACTTCAAATAATTGTCTTCCATTTGTATTTGTTTTATGTATGTTGTATGTTTTTCCCTGCCCAACGAGAATACAACAACTTCTTTACACATGATAGAGGGAAAGTAAATAATAATCCTTTTCCCCTACATCTGTTACTTTCTCATGAATGTTTGTTGCCAGTGGTGTCGAGGGTGGTTTTCTCCACCCATTGGGCTGGCACGTCGTCATATAAGTGAAATAACATTGAGTACAGCATTAAACCCCAATCAAACAAACAAACTAACAAATCATTAATTGTCACTCAAGTGGTTGGAGCAATTTCCTGTTGCCCTGATGCTACATGTATCTAAGCTAAGGGGCAACATGTAGTGGATCTATTTGAGCTTCCTGTTTCTCTCAGGTTATGTCTTGTCTTTGATGTCAATGGCTTTAGAGGCAATTTCCTTCACCCATTGGGCTGGCACGACCTTATCTGAGGGAAATTTAAAAAAAAGTATGTGGCATGCAACGCCTGGAAAATCATGCAACCATGCGAAATCCTGGTGAGAATTTGGTTTTTAAATTTGTATTATAATTTTTTAAAACCCACTCCAATATCGATGTCAAATCAACAAAAGTTGAATTTATGGCTTAAAAGTTAAACTTATAGTACATGATGTTAAAGATTTTTTTCAAACTGTATTTGCTGAATGCAGAAGCAGAATCTGGTGAGAAATTTTTAACATGAAAATTAGTGGTCGAGATTGGTGATGGCATGAAACCCCAATCAAGCTAACATTTTTCCAAACTGTTGGGAAGAGTGATGGGTATGGTTTCATGTAGCCAACTCCCTCACCTTACTCACTCTGTCATTTGATAAATGTGAGCTCCAACAAACCAGAGCAAGGATGGTTGTCAATGTCTAGTGATGTGGTTAGACTAGTCTACAAAAATGGACATATTTTGCACAACGTATGACAAATTTGTACCAACAAATTAAAATCCGAAATTCCTCTGAACAGCCAAAAATGACGGACTCGTTTGTGCACTTACCCTCTTCAAAAAAACTACCCTTGGCCAGAGAACTATTAGAAAGTTGATATTAACAATATTCCATTATTTTTATTTTAACACTGTCTTTGCTTGAAGAGAGCTAGATTGTGTTTCAAAAATGAAATACTGTTACAGGAAAGTATCAAAAGTAAGTATGACATTGAACAACAATCACAACATGTGAAATCTATTGAATTCAACTTTCTCAATCAATTTGAAAAATAAAAATTAAAAAAAAAACAACAATTAACTGGAGATTTGTAATATAAGGATTGTGTTTCATTTATTATGTTTATGACGACATAAATATCAACAAAATGTTAAAATTATAAATATACCTGGCTGGAAGTAGAAGAAAACGATTGATTGATGTATAATGCTGTGCTTAAGGATATTTCACATGTCGCGGTGTATCCAACAATAATTGCCACTACCATAGTATGAGAAATGATTTGATAAAGTTGGAAAGTTCCAGTGCTAAGTAAAACAGTATTGCTCTAAACATCAGAGGGCTGATAAATAAGAATGTAGTGTGTAAAATATCAACTACATTTGTATTAGCTAATTGCTATCAACTGTACATTTTGAACAAAAATTCAAATTTACGAAAATTTATCTGGTTTTATTCACAATTTATTATTACACAGAACCAATGCCTGCCTTTTTGTGGTAGTTTTCATAAAATTCTATCAAATTATCACTGATTCGGGGTGCAACACTCGAGAGCGCCTCATCAAAATGTCGTCCATAAATCTGCTGACTGTTGATATCTTCCTGCAGTGCAAACATGGCTGCTTCATGACAAACTGCTGTGACCTGCATCAAAACATAACAAAAGAAAAATTTTGTAAAAAACAAACATGACTTGATTAAATTTCCTTAGGTCGGCTCAGTAGAGCTATCAGCTAGGCCAATGTTTTGGTAGAGCAGTGTCTTACATGTTTAAAATAGAAAATGACCTACATGTAGCAGTCAGTGCAGTGCTATATGTTTGTTTGATATTCACACCATGCTGGGAATAATTATGCATCTACAATATTCCATTCTATACTGAACACAATAATTTGAAAACACATTCATCTATTCAACAGACATTGTTATTGACCCAGATTTAATATTGTGCATAAACTTTTATTGGTGAATTCCGTATTATATCCTGCAAGAAGTGACGGGTTCTATAGCTGATGAGCAGAACAATGTTTTTTACTCTTAAGTAAAAATAAACTGTTTTCAAAGCGCAGCGGAAAACCTATTCGTGGAAGCTTCGTTTTAAACAGGTGTTTAAACTGTTTGACCTCTATCTTGTAATCTCGGTCATTCGATAGGAAATCGGTGTGTAGTAGAGTGTTGTTGAATGGCAACTGATAGATGTAAGAACCAATCAAATTCAAGCATATAGAAATGAGTAATAATATGGATATCCAGTCTTATATTGCATGATCTTTGCATGTGTTCATTTTAAAAATCAAGAATTTTATTTAATAGGACATCAAACACAATTTAAAAAGATAATTCTTAAATTTTTCTTAAGAAGTATCACCTCTGCACCCGAATATCTTTCAGTCCTTTCTACCAATTCTTCAACACAGACTTCTTCTGAAACTGGCATTTTCTTCATCAATAAGCTGAAGATCTCGTGTCTTGTATCTCGATCTGGTAACGGGACATACAGAATCCTGTCCAAACGACCAGGTCGTAGCAAAGCCTGTATGAACAGAAATGTTATATATAAGTATATATATACATTATATACGATGTATCTATATACACAAACACAGCTCAGTTGAAAACCGACAACAGTGCAGCTATCCAAGTAGTCCAGTTACGGTCACATGTCACAAGAAAATCAAACTGGTTAACATTCGCATTGCTAACCATTTAACTTACGGGTCAGTTGACACTTGGAGACATGTACTATTTTACAGTATTGTAGTATAAAACCACACTGAATTAAGTTCATTAATATGATGGTGAGTCGCCCCAATGGGTTCAGGAAACATTAGACATCAAACAAGATAACCCACTTGGTGCTAAAAAAATGGGAAAATTATTGTCATAAGCCACTACAACAGCTTCATGTAACCCCTTAGCCCAGATAGCACCAGGGAACTTAAAATTCCCACCAACCTCTCGCCTTAATTGCAAATCTTTTTAGATCATGACACATTTTCAAATATAGGACATGCTTTCATGCTTCATGCTTTCAATACTGTTTGGTTTCATTGGGGTTATATAGGCCTTACTCAAACATGTTTGACTCATTTCATGGCCTACCAGCCCAATGGGGGATGGAAATCCATAGATCTGTGATTGATTAATTGATTGATGTTTAATGCCATGCTAACTGGTATTTCACTTATATGACGGTGGTGCAGCACAACCAAGATGTGAAGAGTTTCCATTGTGTTGAAAAGTTTATTTTCCTCCAGTGCTAATTGAAGACAGTAACCCCTTCACCGGAGGGCTAGATCAGAGACCACCAGACCACTATGAAGGCCTACCGATGATACCTTGTGCCATGAAGTCATCAGGAGCAGCTATATGAGAATATTTGGGTGTACCTTATCAATCATATCTGGTCTGTTAGTAGCCGCCACCACAGTGACATCCTGTAACACCTCCACACCATCCATCTCTGTGAGGAGCTGAGCCAATACCCTCTCCCCTACATTACTACCTCCAGAGGAACTGAAATAAAAGAAGGCATATGACAACGGATTGTCCATTTCACATGGCTCCTTGATTAAATATGGTGGAAAACCATTGAAAAACCCAACCCAGCAATTGCAAGAGCAATATCATGTGACTCACTGATACACCTTGCGTAACTGATATGTTGTTTATTTGTTTGATTACGATTTTACATCATACTCAAGAGTATTTCACTTATATCATGACAGATTGTACCTTGCCTAATTATAGTGGAAAAGTAGGAAGAAAACCTTTAAAAAGCACATCCTTTTATTGCACGAGCCCCATCGTGTGATTCACTCACAAACCTGAGGTTCAACAGACAGACCTGATCCTGTGAACAGTAGGGTAAGCAGGTGCCCATGCTATCAACTAAGCCATGGTCTGGAGCTGATATGCAGGACACTGAAAACGGCTATGTTTGTAATTGTTGGCACCAATCAGGAGGCATGGTACTGACAGACTAAGGACTTAGGTCAGACCCTAACATATTCCACTGTTCCCCTCTCTGATTTCGACCATATTATTCACCAGAAGTAAGCAAAAAATAGTTTGTTTGATTATGGTTTTACACCATACTTAAGGTTATTTCAATCATATGATGGCCTGCCAGCCCAATGGGTAATGGAAACTACCCCGACACCTTTGGCAACAAACGAAGACAGAATAGGACAATAACAGCCATCCATAGGATACAATTCAAAGACCTCACAACATATTGGCTCAATATTGCCCCTTAGCTCTTAGAAAACCAGGAGCAAAGGGTAGTTAGGAATATAATGCTGGACTAGCAAACTCTTGTCCATTGATATTGGTTACAAACATGTGGTATACAGACCTTCCTCGCTCCACAGCCAGAGCATCTATCTCATCAAAGAAGACAATGGAGGGAGCCGCATTCCTGGCCTTTCTAAACACCTCCCTGACAGCACGTTCAGATTCTCCCACCCATTTACTGAACAACTCAGGACCCTGAAATATTTCAAACAAAGATCAAAAAAATACATGCCATCTTTTGACACCTCTTCACAGAGATACATGTATGATGGTTTTATCTAACCACTGTGTCCGGAAGACATGAAAGTACGTTGTTGGACAGCTTTTTCTTCAAACAGAATTTTACAAAATAGACCAGAGGGAACATGAAGGGCCAAAAGTCTTCGTAAAGTATAGTAACAACTCTGAAGAAAGAAAATGATCAAATCATCATCAAGAGTTATTTTAACTAGCCTAGACATATACGTTACTATGTTAAACTCATCAGCAGTAGACATAATAAAAAAGACCTCAAGAAGAGAACATTAAATGGTGGTATTTTAAATATCAATATGAAAAATCTGCTGTCCAGCATTTGGGATAAATTTAGGTTTTTAGATAAAATCCATCATTACATATGATAAAATAAAAAGTAAATCAAGAAAAAAATAAATACTCATTTTTTACATTATTTACCTTAACTGCAATGAAATTGAGCCCACTCTCAGTAGCCAGTGCTTTAGCAATCATTGTTTTGGAGCAGCCAGGTGGACCATACATCAGTACCCCTCGGGGCGGCCTGATGCCCATTCGTGTGAAGGACTCTGGGTGTTTTAATGGCCACTCTACTGCCTGCTTCAGCTTTAACTTCACTTCAGCCTGACCGCCAATGTCACTCCATTTCACCTGTTATTGTAAGTGTAAAAAAAGGATTAATGTTACAAGTAATGAAACTAAATTCACGAACACACAACTGCTGTCGTCACTTTTCTTATGGACAAACACGCAGACCTGTATTGTTATCTTTTCCGGCATTACCTTAAAATGAGCCCTCTAAAATTTTGTGAGATAACCTAACATTTGCATTTTTCCCTGGTTTGCTGATTTTTTTAAATACATGTACATAAATGTGCCTTTTTGAAAAATAAAGCAAAATTGTTTCAAAGTACCATCTTCATTGATTATTGACTGCTAAATTTGGTCAAAATCAGTAGCAAAATGCAAATTTACATGCAGACTGCAAACAATTTGGGAAACCTATAAATCTGTCCTCTTTTAATAAAGGTTACATAACCATAGGGAGACCCCATTCTGTCTATTCTACCCAACAGCCCAGGCTTATGACATAGTTTAGAACCTCTCCACTAATTATACTACTTAAGGTTTAGGGCTTGAGACCACTTGAACAGTTGTAAACTGTGCTGGTTGTCTCTCAGCCCTCACACAAACACTGCCACCATTCACCTCCCTCTCATGTGTCAAAATTAGCACTTAGCAGAGGGTAGACAGTGACAACAGTTATACAACAGGTACTCACTGGCAACTTGGTATCTACGAGAGTATTGTAGATGATACACTGCCTGACACTGCCTTTTAAAGTCCCATGAACCCCTTTCATACAGAGCCATGAAAACAATCTTCTTATTTGATACAGAGCAGTGGATCAATATTAATTATCATCAAGGTTCAGGAGAGTGATTATTTGAATAGATATTTTCTTGTTCTCAAGAATATGACACTTTAACAAGAGGAAAGCTGGTAAAACCCATGGATCTCACCAGCCCACAGTAAACACAGCTTGCATACCTCTAAGGTCTAAGACTGATTCAATCACTTGACTAGTGTTTCAATAATGCCACGATGAAGACAATGTTACTTGTATTATGCCAGTGCTCCAACAGATATTGCCACACTAACACGGCCATAAAATGTTCAGAGTTTTGCTCCGTGTGAAAAAAATATTTTCCTCCAGTGCAAAGTAAAAGACATCATTTGGAACATACTGCTCTTAGCCAATAGGGCACTAAGGTCTAACATTGCTATTTGGCGGGTGCATGTTTCACAGTGAACAAAATGGTTCTTTTATTTATATGTTTTGTAAATTTCAACACAAAGATTGTTTGTTTGATTGGGGTTTAACATCATGGGGCTTGTTCATATACCTGATGGTCCACAGAAGGACTCGATCCGGTGAACTGTACATTGAAGCAGGTTCAGTTAAGTATTGAGTGAATAGCTACCACTTAGCCACAGCTGCGGGCCTCCAACACAAAGAAGTCAGGCCTGTGCTGTGTGGGAGAACAGACCGAACATGGTTTTCTCATGGTTATGCAAACTTATTTTAGATGACCAATTCATAGGTTTCCAAAATTGTTTGCAATTTTTGTCTAAGTTTGCATTTTGTTACTGATGTTGAAAAATTTTGTCAATCCGATCATTAATGAAGTTTGTATTATAAAACAATTTTGCTTTATTTTTCACAAATACACAATTGTGTACAAAAAAAAGCAGCAAAGCAGTGACAAAGTAAATGTTAGCTAACCTCACAAAATTTTAAAGGACTGATTTTAAAGCTCTGCTGACAAAGATACCGCACTTGGTCTGGTTGTTTCTCGTCACATCATAATAGAAAGTCATTGTTAAGCAACATCATCTAACGGACCGTTCACTTACTGAGCTTTAAGCAACTAATCCAGGTCTTAAAATTGACACAATGGAGAACTTGCCAGATTGTTTAAGAGCATAACAATTTGTTACATGGTGTTAGATGAATAAATCAATGAACACTCACCTTTGGTACATCAATCTGAACTTCTCTCATTCCACTTGGCTGAACCAAGGTCATAGCATGTCGGAGGTCATCAATAGTGACCTTTATTTTGGTCAGTTGATTTCCTTTCATCTGGCATTTTACAGCCTGGAGAGTGGCTGAAAAGAAATAAGACATATGAATAAGTGCAAACTATTGTATACCTTGAAGGAAAATAGACAATACGGAAAAGAAATTTGTTTGTTTGTTTAATTGGCGTTTATTATTGTACTCAAGGGTATTTCACTGATATGACGAGGTGCAAGCCCAATGGGTGAAGGAAACCACCCTCGACACAACTGGCAACAAACAAAGACAGAACGGGACAAATACAGGACGACAACAACAGGACACAATACAGACACCACAAACAGATCGGCTTCCTGTTCCCCTTTTATCTCTGAGAGAACTCCCTCCAACAGACCGCCAAAAAAGAGAAAAATACATGTAAAGTGCACTTTAAAATATCTGACTGGTCCCCAAAAATCCAAATATGACAGTTTATTGGAACAGGACAAAAAACCATTGGCAGCCTGTATTACCATGCGCATGTTCCATTTTACATGGCAAACTTCCAAGTCTGAATTTCTTTTTATTATTTTGGCCTACAACTTAAATTATTCAATTTACCTGTACCATAGGCTATTCCCCTGCAAATTAGCGAGACTATACATAACATATATAACATACTAACCTAGGGAAAAATATGCAACAAAACAATATAAAGTCATGACATAATTTTTTTAAACAAATGTCATGAATAATACAGTTAAAAACTATTAGATCTGAATAAAATTGTTCTTTGTAGTATTGTACTTGCCATTCAATGAAAACGGTCACTGCTGATTTAATCAGAGATATGTAACAAATTGATGTAAATCCTTGGAAACCATTTGCATTATTTTATTTCTATATGTTTTTTCTGTCACAGGAAGTGACTGTGTACATAATGTGTAATGTATTTTGAAAACTGGTCTACATGTGGCTTACCTTCCTTGCAAACAGCTGCCAAATCT